>VMBQ01001497.1:49343-114071 GCA_007657795.1 Dreissena rostriformis
AGCAGAGTGCAGCTCTTGATCCATGACACAAAGCGTCCATCTGTTTACACACAATAGCCAAGAGATCCATGACACAAAGCGTCCATATGTTTACACACAATAGCAGAGTGCAGCTCTTGATCCATGACACAAAGCGTCCATCTGTTTACACACAATAGCCAAGAGATCCATGACACAAAGCGTCCATCTGTTTACACACGATAGCTGAGTGCAGCTTTTGATCCATGACACAAAGCGTCCATCTGTTTACACACAATAGCAGAGTGCAGCTCTTGATCCATGACACGAAGCGTCCATCTGTTTACACACAATAGCAGAGTGCAGCTCTTGCAACTGAATGAAAAAAACGGTTCGACAATATCATTATATATTTAACCCATTTATGCCTAGTGGACTCTCCCATCCTTCTAAATTGGATTAATTTATTTCCAAAATTAGGGATGTCTAGTATATTTATTTCTATATTTAGAATATTTCTTGCAAGAATTCCTTTAAGCAAACAGCGAAGACCCTGATGAGACGCCGCATCATGCGGCGTCTCATCTGGGTCTTCGCTGTTTGCCAAGGCCTTTTTTCTAGACGCTAGGCATAAATGGGTTAACTATTGTTGGTTGCCGATTTACAAGTGTGGTAAAGGTGTTGGTGGTACCAATATTTGACTTCAACTGAGACCTTACGTCAAACTAAACTGTAGACTGTATAACTTTGATCAAGACTAGAAAACAATTAGGTCTAAACCTTCCACATTGTTTTCTTGTTGTGTTTCGTTTTGCAAACATGGGGTCAACAACTCTGCTGTTTGTACACCAAGATTGAGCATTTAAAAATGTTTTGTTTACCCACATGCTATTTAAGTTTGGTAGAGATCGGATTTGATCAGGTTTGAATGGTACAAACAGTCTTTATTTTATTGTATGTATTTTCTCACAATGTTTGCTCAGCTTTTCTGAACATTCGCCATTATTTATATTTTAGACATTTAAGGTAGACAGGAATTAATAGTTATAAAAGGTAGACAGGAAATAATAGATATAAATCACAAACAAGCCCAAGAGTCAGTTGCACATGTTTGGAATTGATTAAAAATGGAAATGATGTCGAAAAAATATTCTCTAACGATGTTTTTTTGAAAATAAGAATATTTAAAATCGTAATTGCTTAGAAAAAACAAAACCTTTTCAACTTAAACTGTCTTTAAACTCGTGGTTTCTTGAAATACATATACAGGTAATGCGTAGATGAGAAATGTACGTTAAACTTAGTTCATCCATAGAGTTTCCTTTTGAATAAAATGTATATAAATTAACGCAAATAAGAAGTCCTAAACCGCCAACGAATTTTTGGATACTTTAAAACGATAAAATTATATCAATTTAAAAGTATTAAAGTATCTTTTTGTAAAATGATTTTGATAAACGTTATTATCATTTCAAACTATTTGTATCTCAGTAAGCATAATAAAGAAAAAAAATATAACAATTCGTTCAGTCTAAGTAAGGTGCATGAAGTTCAAATAGCAGGTGGCTGCATAGGACTTCTGATATGCATTACTGAAATAAGTCAGACTGTTTTTGCGTTTCAATCCAGGCTAAATTTTACAGTTGATTAAAAACTGTGCTTCCATTTTTAGCCTTCGGTTTATTTCAAATCTAAGAGAATTCGTCTTGTGTTTTCGCTTAAAATCTTTATTTATTTTTTTATTTTAACGGCGTTGTGCAGAAAATAATACACCGTTTAAAGCGCGTTATCAATCAGTGGTAAGTGTTGAGATGATCACATTTCTATCGTGATTCATTATTACCAACTGTTTTCTTCAATAGATAGTTCAGGCACAATCAATGTTAGATACTTCGTTAACCATACAATAGCATATTACTTTAGTATTCAAATACGCTAATATCATACATCACGATTCAAAATCATATAACGAAAAGACAAATTCAAAAGTCCCATACATTCCCCCTATTCTCTTTAAGTGAAATCTGACACAAAACATTTTTTTTCCAATAACAAGAGTCCAAAATGATTATTTAATAATGGATATGTCAAGCTTATTGCTTTCCGAGTAGCACTTTGGTTCTAATATTAACTGATTTGCACTGAACAGGAAATATTATGTCGAAACAACATTTAGGCGGGCGGAATTAAAGTCTTAAGTGAACTGAATCTTGAATAATCGTTGAAAGGATAGAACATGATAACGCTAAGCGCCCAACTAAGTAACAAGCATTGACAAAGTCCTGCTTTGATAAACGGGTCGACATTAAACCGGGCTTAAGGCATGTGCGTAAAGAGACGACAATCCGCTTTAAATTTATTATTTTAAGGAAGTTTCTTCTAAAAGAAATCCAGTTTAAGCGGAATGTGTCGTCCCTGAATAGCCTGTGAGGAATGCATAGACTAATCTGGGAACACACTTAACGCACATGAATATGGTCACGTTTTCCTTGAGGAGAGCTTATTAGATATTTTAATTATTTTGGTTGCAAATTTACAAGTGTGGTAAAGATGGTGTTTGTACAATAATTGAATTCAATTGAGACCTAATGTCAAACCAAACTGTTTAACTTTGGTCAAGATTAGACAAAAAAGGGGTCTATATCTTCCACATTGTCCTCTTTTCGCGTTGTGTTGTGCAAACATGGGGTCAACAATTCTGTTGTTTGTACACCAATCTAGAACCTTTTTAAATGTTTAATAATTTACGTACTATATAAGTTTGCTGTAGATCGGATGAAACTTCATGTTTGAATGGTGAACAAAGTCTCCCTTTCATGTATCATACAATGGCGGCACGTTAATACTATGGTTGTTCTGATCTGACATGGGCCACTATTGAAAGGGTTGTTCCTAGAAAACTGTTCTTAGTGCAAGTTTCGTATCTAATTAGCCTGATTAGCCTGTGCTGTACGCACTGTCTAATCAGGGACACCACCTTCCGCTTACACTTAGTATTCGTTTAGAAGAGGCTTTCCTTTAAACGAAACAATCCATAAAAGCGAACTGCACAGGCTAATCAGGCACGACACTTTACGCACATGCATTAAGACATGCATTAGCCTGGGATGACACTTTAAAACATGCATAAAGACCAGTTTTCCCAGAACGCGGCTCATTAAAAGAGTCGAAGATTTGATGTCACTCACCAACTGTGCTAGTTTATTTAAGATGGTATCCAAACGAAGTCTATATTGCGTCCGTCGTCAGCAAAATGCCATTTTTTCACAAAACAAAAATGGTATTTTGATGTGAACTAAGCATATATGCCCAATTTTTACGTGTTTGTGTACTAAAGAGTACAAGAACGTCGAATAATTCGCTTTATCCAAAGGCTGTCAGCAACTGCTGCCATATTTAATTTGCCCCAGTCTACAGTTTGGCAGTTACATGTAATTACAGTCATTCGTGTGGTTAGGACGTTTGGGGATATTTCATGCGTTCTACTTATTTTCCGTATGGGAGAAACTGGCATATATCTGGTGAACCTAAGGGCAAAGAATTCGTTGACATTTTAGTGTCATTGGAATAATGAAATGTCATGTCAGTCTGTTTTTCATTTTAGTTATTTTCTCACAATGTTTGCTCAGTTTTTTTTTTACTATTCGCCATTATTTAAGACATTTAAAGTTGAATGTGTTTACTTACAAAACGGAATTTTATAATAGAAATCAATAGATACATCGTATTAATATGACAAACATGAATGTTTTATATTTAAAAGATCATGTGATTCCTTTACTCAGATAGATATGATCATTTACAATGCGTGGTGAATTAGAAACATTACAAAACATTATAACATTATTGAAATAATGAGAATTGAAAAGATGTGAGCTCTTTGATAGTTTACTGTGGGAACAACGATGGCATTCCAGCAAATATGTCAACAATTAGCTTCAGATATTCCGATTTTCTCTAGGAAATCGGGCTTTAATGTATGTGCGTAAAGTGTCGTCCCGATTTAGCACTACACACAGGTGAATCAGGGACGACTTTTCCTTAACTTGATTTTGGCTAAGAAAAGACTTCCTTTAACGAATAATACAATAAAAACGTAAAGTGTTCACCCTCATACGACGCTTTACTCACATGCATTAAGTCCGGTTTTCCCAGAGCGTTGGCGTATCAATCCAGGTTACGAATTTTGCAGTTGATCAAAGATTGTGTTTGTATTATTTTTTTTGCTCGTGAATTATTTAAAATCTAGTATCGTCGCGTGTTTTAGCTTGAATCTTTATATTGTTCACTATTGATGTTTCTGTCACAATCTATGTTAACTATACAACATCAAAAGTATTCAACATACGGTAATATCATACATCAAACTTCAAAAATCACAGGACCAGAAGACTGTTCCGAACACGTTTTCAAGTGCTATACATTTCCTCTATTCTCCCTAAGTGAAATCTGACACAAAGTACTGTTTTTCCAATAACCAGAGTCTAAAGTGGCCTTTTAATGATGGCTCAGCAAGGCGTTTTGCTTTCCGAGAAGCATTTATGATTGCAATGTTAACATATTTCCATTTAACAGGAAATATTATGTCGAAACAACATTTTGGCTGGCGGTATAATAGTCTTAAGTGAAATGCATCTTGAATAATCGTTAAAAGGGTATAACAAGAGGGCCATGATGACACTGAGCGCCCACCTGAGTTTAAAAAATGACAGATTACAGCTCTGACAGCTGAATGTCATAACGGTTCCACATTAGGTATGACCCTCGCTCTGGGAAAACGGTGCTTCATTCATGTGCCTTAAGTGTCGTCCAAGATTAGCCTGTGCAGTCCGCACAGGTTAACTGTTGTTGGTTGCAAATTTACAAGTGTGGTAAAGATGTTGGTGTTAACAATAATTGACTTTAACTGAGACCTTATCTTAAACCAAAGTGTAAACTGTATTACTTTGGTCAAGAATAGAAGAAATAGGTCTATATCTTCCGCACTTTTTGCTTTTGGTTTTGCAACCATGGGCAACAACTGTGCTGTTTGTACACCAATCTTGAGTATTTTTAAATGTTTTATTCATTCACATGCTAATTAATTGGTGAAGATCGGATGAAACTTCATGTTTGAATGGTGCGCAAAGTATACCGTTCTTGTTTAATAAAAAGGCGGCAATTTGGTACGGTAGTACTGGTCTGATGTGTTAAACTATTGAAAGGGTCGTTCTGGGAAAACTGGGCTTAATGTATGTGCGTAAAGCGTCATCCCAGATAAGCCTGTGCAGTAAGACGACACTATCAGCTTTTATGGATGTCATCGCTTAAAGGAGGTCTCTTCTTAACGAATTTCCAGTGCAAGCGGAAAGTGTTGTCCATGATTAGTCTGTGCGGAATATGCAGGATAATCTTGTTCGACACTTTACGCACATACATTCAGCCAAATGTTACCATAACGAGGCTTGAAAGGGTCTGAGATTTCATGTAACTCACCAACTGTGCTAGTTTGTAAAAGATTGTCGTCCCAAAAATGGATCTTTTCGCAAAATTATTGCCAAAAATGGTATTTTGATATGAACTTAGCATATATGCCCAATTTTTACTAATACGTATCCTAAATAGTACCATAAACGCGAATAATTAGCTTTCACCGAGGGCTGGCAGCAGCTGCCGCCATAATGTTCAATTTGCCCCGTCTACAGTTTGGCAGTTAATTACAATCCTCCATGTAGATGTGGCATTTGGGGATAGTTGAATAGTTCTACTCCGTGTCTGTATGTGTATCTGATATATTTCTGGGGGAAAAGAAGTGATGGAAATTTTCTTTTTTAGTGTCATTGGAACCATTAAGTTAAATCCCGCTATGTATTTCATTGCATGTTTTTTTCTCTCGATGTTTAATCTGCTGTTCAGAACATTCGCCATATATTTAAGACATTTAAAGTAGAATGGTTCAACTAAAAAAAACGAATTAATCGAAACAAAATTCATAGAAACATCTGTTTAATTATGACAAACATGAAGTTTGATATTCAAGAAATCACGTCTTATTCCCTTACCAAGAGAAAATGCCAAAAATAATTAAATTCTGTAAAGAATGGGAGTTGAACAAATAAGAGTTTTTTGGTAATTCACTGTGAGAACAACGATTGCATTCCAGCAACTAAGTCAACAATTCAGTTCAGATATCCCCGCATTATTCACAAAATAAGTGACTTTTCTTATGAAATTATAGTGTTGGAAATAATATTTTTTAAGAAACTATAATAATAAATACAAAACTAAAACCGAAGAGCCAGTCGAAAATGTCTGGAAGTGATTTAAAATAGCAATGAATGTCGAAGAAATATTTGCTGAGAAAGTTTTTGAAAATAAGAATATTTTAAATAACGATTGCTTAGAAAAAACAAAACAATCTCCACATATAACGTCTCTGAGCTCATATTTTCTTGAAATATACAGAGATTTAATGCGTAAATTACAAATGTACTCTCAAATAAAGCGCGTAATTTATCAGTGGTTAATATGGAGATGTATACATTTTGTAATGGTGATTTAAAAGCTCCCACTGTTCTCTTTAATTGATATT
Organism: Dreissena rostriformis; assembly: GCA_007657795.1. Lineage (NCBI taxonomy): Eukaryota > Metazoa > Mollusca > Bivalvia > Myida > Dreissenidae > Dreissena > Dreissena rostriformis. The sequence continues at coordinate 55,873 of VMBQ01001497.1, forward strand.
TTTGGAACAATGTATGTATTTTTTCTTAAACTATACAACATAATATTACTAAAGTATTCAACATATGATGATATTATATATCACAATTCAACAACCATAGAACGAGCAGACTGTTCTTAACAAAAGTCCTATAATGTTTTCTATTTTTTTAATTGAAATTTGACATAAAACACTTTTTTTCCAAATAACAAGAGTGCTTAATGGCCTTTTCATGATGGATCAGCCAAGCTTATTGCTTTCCGAGAAGCAGTTTTGGTTGCAATGTTAACATATTTCCATTACATGAAATATTATGTATAAACAACATTTTAGCTGTCGGTATTAAAGTATCAAGTGAAAAACATCTTGAATATTCGTAAAAAGGGGAAAACAAGAGGGTCATGATGTCACTGAGCGCCCACCTGAGTTTAAGTAGCTACAGAGTACAGCTCGGAAACTGATTGGGGAGATAAAAACCACATCGTGCGAGTTAGATATCCTACCCACTGATATTCTAAAATCTCATATGAACGATCTTCTTCCTTCCATCACTAACATGGTAAACATGTCACTGCGACAAGGAGTGTTTCCTAGTTCATTCAAACACGCAAGTGTTCGTCCACTTCTCAAAAAGGCTGGCTTAAATCTCGATCTTTCAAATTATAAACCTGTGAGTAATCTGGCCTTTCTGTCAAAACTGATTGAAAAAGCAGTGCTACTTCGTTTAAATGTACATGTTGACGCACACAAGCTACTACCGAAGAACCAGTCCGCCTACCGTCGGCATCATTCTTGCGAATCTGCCTTACTGAGGCTCGTCAATGACATATTGGCAGGCATGGAAAACCAGGAAGTAACAGCCATGATCTTCATTGACCTAAGTGCAACCTTTGATACCGTGGACCACGACATTTTGGTTGACGTGCTTCAGGCCCATTATGGTCTTCAAGACACCGCACTTGCGTGGATGAACTTGTATTTGAGGGGTCGTTGTTGCACTGTTCATGTGAATGACGGACGGTCGACGGCGCGCCCCCTGCAGTGCAGTGTACCACAAGGAAGTTGCTTAGGGCCATGGTTATACCTTGCCTACGCTGGAACTCTATTTGATGTCATTCCAGCAAATGTCTCAGTACACGGGTTTGCTGATGACCATATTGCCAAGACAACTTTTAAGCCATCCTCTTCAAATGAAAAGAACGCAATCACTGAACTTGAAAAATGCGCATTTACTATTAACCACTGGATGAATGCAAATAAAGTAAAAATGAACACATCAAAAACTGAGTTTATTCTCTTTGGTAGTCGACAACAACTCCAGAAAATCCATACGAATGAAATAAACATCGCAGGGGACATAATCCAGCGAGAGCCAACTATTCGGTACCTTGGTGCATTCCTTGACGAATCCCTTAGTTTCAAAAAACATGTATCCATGAAATGTCGTTCTGCCATGCTAAACTATTTTAGGATCAAAAGCATAAGAAAGTATCTTACAAGACAGTCCGCAGAAATTCTCATTGTTTCCCTTGTTCTATCACACCTTGACTATTGTAACTTAATTCTGTATGGTGTGGCAGAGTGCGAAATCAACAAAATGCAACGAATTCAGAATATGTGCGCCAAATTGGTTTTACAACGAAGCAAGTTTGACAGTTCGAAGCAAGCGTTATATGAGTTGCACTGGTTGCCGATCAAAGCAAGGATAGTCTTCAAACTACTTACATTCATGTACAAGTGCTCAAATGATGAGGCCCCGGCTTACCTCACTGAACTTCTCACGAAACATAGTCCAAACAGACAAGGTTTGCGGTCATGCGGCTCAAACATGGCTTCATATGACGTTCCGTTCAATAAGCGAAAGACATTCAGTGACAGGAGCTTCAGTACCGCTGGGCCAAGACTTTGGAATTCCTTGCCTCAGGATCTAAGACAATCGGATTCCTTAGAATCTTTTAAGAAAAATTTAAAAACTCACCTTTTCCGTGATTTTTATGCACTTTTCTGATATAATGCCCGCTTATATATTTTAATCGAAATACTGTATTTCGTTTAATGTTTTAACTTATCCTTATTTTATCTCTTTTACTAGGTTTATCTTTGGTTTATTATGTTCGTGATTTTTATGCACTTTTCTGAGATTATGCCCGCTTATATATTTTAATCGAAATACTGTATNTTCTACTACTGTTCTATTGGATGTGTTCTACTACTGTTCTATTGGATGTGTTCTACTACTGTTCTATTGGATGTGTTCTACTACTGTTCTATTGGATGTGTTCTACTACTGTTCTATTGGATGTGTTCTACTACTGTTCTATTGGATGTGTTCTACTACTGTTCTATTGGATGTGTTCTACTACTGTTCTATTGGATGTGTTCTACTACTGTTCTATTGGATGTGTTCTACTACTGTTCTATTGGATGTGTTCTACTACTGTTCTATTGGATGTGTTCTACTACTGTTCTATTGGATGTGTTCTACTACTGTTCTATTGGATGTGTTCTACTACTGTTCTATTGGATGTGTTCTACTACTGTTCTATTGGATGTGTTCTACTACTGTTCTATTGGATGTGTTCTACTACTGTTCTATTGGATGTGTTCTACTACTGTTCTATTGGATGTGTTCTACTACTGTTCTATTGGATGTGTTCTACTACTGTTCTATTGGATGTGTTCTACTACTGTTCTATTGGATGTGTTCTACTACTGTTCTATTGGATGTGTTCTACTACTGTTCTATTGGATGTGTTCTACTACTGTTCTATTGGATGTGTTCTACTACTGTTCTATTGGATGTGTTCTACTACTGTTCTATTGGATGTGTTCTACTACTGTTCTATTGGATGTGTTCTACTACTGTTCTATTGGATGTGTTCTACTACTGTTCTATTGGATGTGTTCTACTACTGTTCTATTGGATGTGTTCTACTACTGTTCTATTGGATGTGTTCTACTACTGTTCTATTGGATGTGTTCTACTACTGTTCTATTGGATGTGTTCTACTACTGTTCTATTGGATGTGTTCTACTACTGTTCTATTGGATGTGTTCTACTACTGTTCTATTGGATGTGTTCTACTACTGTTCTATTGGATGTGTTCTACTACTGTTCTATTGGATGTGTTCTACTACTGTTCTATTGGATGTGTTCTACTACTGTTCTATTGGATGTGTTCTACTACTGTTCTATTGGATGTGTTCTACTACTGTTCTATTGGATGTGTTCTACTACTGTTCTATTGGATGTGTTCTACTACTGTTCTATTGGATGTGTTCTACTACTGTTCTATTGGATGTGTTCTACTACTGTTCTATTGGATGTGTTCTACTACTGTTCTATTGGATGTGTTCTACTACTGTTCTATTGGATGTGTTCTACTACTGTTCTATAGGATGTGTTCTACTACTGTTCTATTGGATGTGTTCTACTACTGTTCTATTGGATGTGTTCTACTACTGTCCTATTGGATGTGTTCTACTACTGTTCTATTGGATGTGTTCTACTTCTTTTCTATTGGATGTGTTCTACTACTGTCCTATTGGATGTGTTCTACTACTGTTCTATTGGATGTGTTCTACCACTGTTCTATTGGATGTGTTCTACTACTTTTCTATTGGATGTGTTCTACTACTTTTCTATTGGATGTGTTCTACTACTTTTCTGTATGGCAGAAAGTGATATTTACCGGTAAACTTAATTGCAAAGAAGTCATTACATTTTTCATTTTTAGTGTTAATTGGAACCATAAAGTGACATTTCAGTCTATATTGTATTGTATGTTGTTTTTTTTTACAATGTTTTCTCTGCTTTTCTTAACATTCGCCAATTGCATTTCTAAATATTCGGATTTTATGATGTTAAACGCACAAATAGAAAACCTTACATGGACAGGATTTTCGGAGTTGTTGGTCCGTGTTGTCACAATAGTTCAAATAAGGTTAAAACTCAAAGGAAGTGTCCGTAAGGGTGACAGGTGAACGGTAGCTGATGAATCCTACAGCCAGAGTGCAGAAATATCCTTTCATGTATCCATTCAGTTAATGAAAAACAGTGTCTTTATGTTCCAAAAAATGTGCTGATAATATCATTAGAATTATTGTCTTAACCCTAGTTATATCAATCTATTACATAATATTTTACTCTTACTGTGTTTTAATATTGTAGCCTGCATTGTTTTAATGCCTAAGTTTCTTACAGCATTTTTATTTATATCACACAATTTAAGATTATAAATCCTTTAATTAATGCTTCATAATAGTATCAATTGCTCTTATTTTTTATTTTTGTACAACGCAATTGAGTATAAATATATAAATAGGCGTTATATCAAATTAGCAAGTTTCAAGTTTCAAGTTTCGCCATTACTTATATTTCAGACATTTAAAGTGAAATGTGTTAACTTACAAAACGAAATTACTAGAATGAAAATTAGAGGAGCATCCTTTATAAATAACAAACGTGAAGTTTATTATTTAAGAGATCATGTTTTATTCCCTAACCAAGAAAGAAATAATCATTAAATGCGTCTAAATATTAGAGCTTGCCAAACGATAATTAAATTCTGGAAATAATGGGAGATGAAATGATATGAGTGAGTTCTCATATAATTTACTGCGGGAACAACGCGGGCATCCCGCAAATAAGTCAACAATTCACTTCAGATATTCCGATATACTTTTGGAAACCGGGCTGTAATGTATATGAGTAAAGTGTCGTCCCGAATTAGCATGTGAAGAGCGCACAGATTAATCGGGCACGATACTTTCCGCCTCAACTGGATTTTGGCTAAGTAGAGACTTTCTTTTTAGAAAAATACAATAACAGCGCAAAATTGTCGCCCTCATACGACACTTAACGCACATGCATTAAGTCCGGTTTTCCAAGAGAATTGGCGACTCTATCCAGGTTTCAAATTTTACAGTTGATCAAAGATTGAGTTTGTATTTTTTTTGCTCGTGGATTATTAAAAATCTATGTTAATTCTTCTCGTGTTTTCGTTTGAATCTTTGTTTTGCTCACTGTGTTCTTCCATTGATGTTTTTGTCACAATCTATGTTTAGTCTTTGTTAACTTTACACCATCATATTACTAAAGTATTCAAAATACGCTAATATAATGCATCAAAATTCAAAAAAAATATAGGACGAGAAGACTGTTACTAACAAATTTAAAAGTCCAATAAATTGTCCCTATTCTCTTTAAGTGAAATCTGACACAAAACACTCTTTTTTTACAATAACAGAGTCCAAAATGTCGATTTGAAGATGGATCTGTCAAGCTTATTGCTTTCCGAGAAGCAGTTTTGGTTGCAATGTTAACTGATGTGCACTGAACAGGAAATATTATGTCGAAACAACAGTTTGGCTGGCGGAATTAAAGTTTAAAGTGAAATGCATCTTGAATAATCCTTGAAGGGATAGAACAAGAGGGTCCTGATGTCACTAAGCGCCAAACGAAGTATAAACAATTGCAGAGTGCAGCTCTAACAACTGAATGAATAAACGGTTCGACAATATCAGTTCAGTATGTTTGAATAATTAACAAATTCTACCGTTCTTGTATCATAAAAAGGTAATGTGATATGGTAGTACTGGTCTGACGTGTTTCGATACTGAAAGGGTAGTTCTTGGCAAACTGGGCTTAATGTTTGTGCGTAAAGCGTCATCCCAGATATGCCGGTGCATTCAGACGATACTTTCCGCTTTTATGGATTTCTTCGTTTACAAGAAGTCTCTTCTTAACTAAAATCCAGTGTTAGTGGTAAGTGTTGTCCCTAATTAGCCTATGCAGACTGCACAGTATAATCTGGGACAACACTTTACGCACATACATTCAGTCAAATTTTCCCAGAACGAGGCTCATTGAAAAGGTCTGAGATTTCAGATCACTCACCAACTGTGCTAGTTTGTTCAAAATTGCATCCTGAAGAATTCTATACTGAGTACCGGTATGTCGTCCCAAAATGGCCCTTTTTGAAAAATTATCGAAAACATTTATGTTATGATGTGCACGTGGCATATATGCCGAATTTTTACTGATACATATCCTAAATAGTACCATAAACGCGAATAATTAGCTTTCACCGAGAGCTGACTACAGCAGCTGCCGTTATATTCAATTTCCCCCGTCTACAGTTTGGCAGTTACTTACAATCCTCCATGTGGATGTGGCATTTGGGGATATTTGATGTGTTCTACTCTTTTTCTGTATGTGAGACACTGGTATATATCTGGTGTATCTAAGTGCAGAGAAGTCATTGCAAATTGCGTTGTTAGTGTAATTGGAATCATGAAATGACATTTCAGTCTGTATCGGAAAGAAATAATCATTTTAATGCGTCTTAATATCAGAGCTTGCCAAAACAATAACTAAATTGTAGAAATAATGGTAATCGAACAGATAAGAGTTCGGTGATGATTAAGTGTCGTGTTCTGAGAAAACTGGGCATAAGGCATGTGCGTAAAGTGTCATCCAAGATTAGCCTGTGCAGTCCGCACAGGCTAATCCGGGACGACACTTTCCGCCTAAACTGGATTTTCGCTAAGAAGAGACATCATTTAAACAAAAAAATCCATACAAGCGGAAATTTTCGTCCCTTATTAGCCTGTGCGAAATGCACAGGCTAGTCTAGGACGACAATTTACGCACAAGCATTATGCCAAGTTTTCTCAGGACACGACACATTTAGTGTGCAACAACCACTTGGTCAACAATTCACTTGAGATATTCACGCATTAACCACAACAGAATAAAGTCTGGTTATGAAATTATATTTGTGTTAAAAATATGATTAAACAAATATTAATAATTCTATTAAGACGAAGAAGAAGAAGAGTCTGAATCCAGGGTTTCTCTCATTTTACAGGAAAGCCACACAACAATCTGGATTCAAACCACACACACAGCCTAAAAGTCAGTTGCAAATGTTTGATGTTTTAAATTGATATAAATGACCATGAATGTCGGAAAAATATTCTATGAGAATGCCTTTGAAAACAGGAATATGTGAAATATTGCTTGCCAAGAAAAAAAAGCATAACGATTGACACATACAGTGTCTCCGAGCTCATAGTTTATTGAAATATATAGAAAGGTAACGTGTAAATAAGAAAGGTAGGCTCAATTAAGTTCATCCATAGTGTTTCTTTTTTTGTTTTTAATGTGTTTTAATAGTGGGATATTCTGTAGAAGCTTAATGCTGATGTGAGGCAAAACTGAACTGAACAATCAACTAGTATTTGCTAAAACGAATGCAAAATTTGTGTCGCGTTCTGAGAAAACTGGGCATAATGCATGTGCGTAAAGTGTCATCCCAGATTAGCATGTGCAGTCCGCACAAGCTTATCCGGGACGACACTTTCCGCCTAAACTGGATTTTCGCTAAGAAGAAACATCATTTAAACGAAAAATTTCATAAAAGCGGAAATTGTCGTCCCTGATTAGCCTGTGCGGACTGCACGGGCTAATCTGGGATGACAATTCACGCACAAGCATTTTGGACACGAATGCAAATGAATAAATGCCTTGTTAATAATGAACATTATTGAACCGACTGCGTTCCATTTCTGAAAAAATTATGGCGATTTATACAAAATAATCAGTCTTGATAATATATTAACTCTTGTTTTGGTTAGCAACCTTTTTTTTAAAACCTTTTTGTATATAATGTTAACGTTTTATCTGGAAAACAGTTTTATAAAATGGGTTATTTAATTAGTTATATATCATACAGTAAATGCCTGAATATGTTTATGCAGGTCTGCAGCATATCCAGATGGTGCTATCGGTGTTACGAGATGTGTCAGAGAGTGGCGGAAGTGACGGGCACGTGCATGTCCTCGCGCGCCGCATCTACAACGTGGACAACGCGCACGACGAGTTACGCCAGCTGGACAGAATGGACACTGACGTCACGAGAGATAAGGTCATTGTGTTTGACCTTTCATCAGAAGTTGCCTATCGGAACATACTACGACAGGTAATTAAAATTCATTCACGCTATGTGAAAACGGGGCTTAATGCATGGGCGTAAAGTGTCGTCCTAGATTAGCCTGTGCGGAACAGGGACGACAATTTCCCTCTTTATGGAATATTCCATTGAAAGACAGTCTCTGCTAAACAAAAAATCCAGTCCAGGCGCACAGTGTCGTCCATGATTAGTCTGTGCGGACTGAACATTCTAATCTGGGACGACACTTGACGCACATGCATTAAGGCCCGTTATCCAAGATCGCGACTCATTTATATGCCGTTAATTATTCAGATACACCTTCAGTTTCTTCTGATAAAGGATTTTAAAATGTAAATTTTACATTGGTCCAATAAAGCGCTATATCGCACCCATTTAGTGGAACACCTAAACAGTAATAAAATTGTCTAAATGAGATCTATTTCTGGAATGACGCGGCTCAAGTAAGTAAGCATCTCAAAGCACTTGTTAGTTTTGTCAGACTTACACAGACTTCAAGGATTGTGCTTAACTCATTTAAGATCGGCAAAAATGGATAAAAAAAAGCCTCTATAATTTGCTGTAACAATAAATATAATTAGGCTGTCTTCGAAATCGAGATAATAGAAACAACATGCCCCGGTGGGACATACAACGAAATATAAGCCAGAAAACCAACCCGATTAGTTCGGTGCTGATCGATGTTGAAATATAACAGTTACTGACTGAGTAATGGGAATGAAATATTCGAGTTGCAATCGTTGTTGGTGTGCCGGTTAGGTTCTTCACAAACTTAACGAACGTAAGCTATTTTGGTTTTGTATAACTGTTAACTGTTGATGATTTAAAAAAAAATGGTAGCTTTCACTGAGTGGACACGTGTCGTATATCATTGATTCACAGAAAGTACTGCACTAACACTTGTCATATAATTGATTCCACAGACGGTATTGCAGTTATATAGTATCTATTAACACTGGCATTTTGACATAATGGTCCACCTAAATAAATTATCACTGATCGACTCAAAGATGCAGACGAAAACAACATTGATCGCGCTGTCTTCCGACAGAAATAAAAGAAACCAGCCAGTCCCAGAGGGAAAAACGGGAGAAATTTCACTCAGGACCTTTCCATTTAATGAAAATTGGAATATAAATGCTTTAAGCTTGTTTCAGACACTTGATCTCTGACATAGACTACCACAGTCCTCTAACTTTACCGGTTTTTAAGCATATACTGAATTCTATCATTTCAACCTCATTCTGTGAAAACTGGGCTTATTTTATATGCTTACTGTGTCGTCCCAAATTAGTCTGTGCACAAGCAAATCGGGGAAGACACTTTTTTATGGAATTTTTCGTTTTAAGACTAGCTCTTCTAAACGAAAATCCAGTCTTGACCGAAAGTGTCGTCCCTGATTAGCCTGGGCGGCCTGCACACTCTTAACTGGAATGACGTTATTTGCAAAAGCATTAATCCCAGATTTCCCAGAACGAGGTTTATTTGTTTTATACATAAAACGAAAGGGTATGGAAACTGTTGACAATATTTTTGTACTGCAGAGTATTATAACGCATATTTTGAATCAAAATAAAAAACTGTACACAGCATTTGTTGATTTTACGAAGGCATTTGACTTTATAGTTAGAGATATCATATGGTATACATTGATAAAATTAGGAGTTCGTGGCAAAATTTTGTATATAGTAACATCGATGTACAATGTTGTTAAATCGAAAATAAAATTTAATAATGAAATCAGTAATGATTCGTTAACATGCTATTTTGGAGTAAGACAAGGTGAATCTTTATCGCCATTTTTGTTTTCGATGTATTTAATTATATTGAGGAACATTTTATGCTTAATAAGTTTGAAGGAATAAATCTTGGTGTGTTAAAAGTGTTTTCATTGTTAAACGCTGATGATATTGTGTTTTTTGCAGAATCGGAAACAGGACTGCAAAAGGGCTTAGATTCATTAGAGCAGTATTGTACTAACTGGAAGCTATGTCTAAATGTGAATAAACAAAAATACTGATTTTTAAAAAAGGCGGACAAAATAGACGAAATTTAATTTTTTTTTACAAAGGAAACACTGTAAAAATAGTGAATAGTTTTACATAGCTAGGTATAGTATTTACCACTGGGAGTTCTTTTTCATTAACATATGACGCACTCTCAGGACAGGCTCTTAAAGCAATATACAAACTGAAATCAAATTTAGTTAAATACCCAGATATATCCGTTAATCATAGACTTGAGCTTTTTAACAAACTTATTGAACCTATTTTAAGCTATAGTTGTGAAGTATGGGGGTTAAACAATAGTGTTCAGATTGAAAGAATACATTTACGATACCGTAAACAAGTGTTAGGTGTGAGGCTTCAAACACAAAATAAATTCGTTTATGGAGAACTGGGACAAGAACCGTTAATAAATAAACGTATCATTTGTGTTTTAAAGTACTGGTTTAAAATATTTCAATCTGATTTTGTCAAGTACATAAAAGATGTTTATGATATGTTATTATATGATCATGATATATACACAGAAAACAAATCTTGGGTTAAATCTCTCAATGATTTATTAGACATATTAGGATTAAGCGAAGTATGGGTTTTTTCAAGGAGTAGGAGATATTAATATATTTTTATCTATATAGCTAAGCAACGAATATCTGATATGTTTTTGCAAACCTGGTCAAGTGAAAGTGGAAAACACGACCAGAGGTTGAAGTTATAGCCTTTACAGTATATTTAAGTTTCATCCATATTTAAATGTAGTAAAAATTTCAAAATTTAGAATTGCGTTAACTCATTTTAGAGTATCTGCTCACAGACTTGAAGTGGAAGCAGGGAGATGGCACAAGCATGAAAAAATTCTTTTTGAAAACAGAAAATGCGAACACTGTACATAACGTCCTTGAAGACGAATTTCATTTTTTACTTGAATGCACATTGTTTATTCATTTACGTAAGCAGTATAAACGTAAATATTATCGGAAGAACACAAACATGATCAAGTTTATTGAGCTCTTACAGACTGACAATGAAAAAAGGGTACTATCAAACATAAACTTAGCATATCCTCACGTCCATGGTTATTGTTTGTTTTTAACGAGCGTGAGTGGACATTGTAAAATTAGATGTTCGTATCCAAACTTATACTTGGAAATCCAATATTTATTTATAATAAATATACCTCGATGTCACGTGGGAATTCGATGAAAGACTAAATTAGTTAAATGTGTCGTGTTCTGAGAAAACTGTGTATAATGCTTGTGCGTAAATTGTCATCCCAGATTAGCATGTGCAGTCCGCACAGGCTAATCAGGGACGACAATTTCCGCCTAAATTGGATTTTTGCTGAGAAGAGACTTCATTTAAACGAAAAATGTCATAAAAGCGGAAATTGTCGTTTCTGATTAGCCTGTGCGGACTGCACAGGCTAATCTGGGATGACAATTTACGCACAAGCATTTTGCCCAGTTTTCTAAGAACACGACACAAATGACAGTCGTATTCATTGTTGTGTTAAACTCGTGTTCAAATTTGAATTTAATTTGCCAAATATACTTGATTGTATTGCATACGGCACAAAAATACAAACAATTAACTTAAATTGAAAAGTGAATTTTAATTTTCTGCCATACAAAAGTACAGCGAGTGTGTTTAGATTACACGTCACACTCATCAAAGTGATCCTTTTGAATGCCGATAAAGTGTTTATAGACTCGCTGTTGTATGTAAATCATTGTTATAGTTACTGTGAATTTTCTTTCAGATCCCAGAAGTGGGAATGAATAAAGGAGGATATCAATACCTTATTGCAACATTGGTAAGTATGTATTAATCAAAGCATCTCGCCATGCACGTCTCTCTTTTGGTTTTAACTATTAATGTAATCAAATGTACAGGGTGAATTTGACAAAGTTACACATTTCATATATAAAGACGACAGTGTGTGTATAAATATGTATATACAACAAAGTCGCTTCTAGCCGTTTATAAAAAATAAAACGCTTTGATTAAATTTGCCGTAGCTTTCGACCTGTCGGTCTTCTTCAGCGACATTTATTTGTGAAGCATATCATGTTTAGCGGAAGTGAATATTTATAAATTATTAATACACACGCACGCACGCACACACGCACGCACGCACGCGCGCACACACAAACACACACACACACACACAAACACACACACATTCGACATGATCCATAATGTTAAAATCACGGCAATGGCTTTCAAACCAAAACTGTTTACCAGGAAACATATACATCAACATTTTCATTTGAGCCGCGTTCTGTGAAAACTGGACTTAATGCATGTGCGTAAAGTGTCGTCCTAGATTAGCGTGTGCAGCCCGCACAGTCTCATCATGGACAACACTCTCCACCAAGACTGGATTTTAGTTAAGCGGTGTATTCATTTGGACGAAAAANTTCGACCTGTTGGTCTTCTTCAGCGGCATTTATTTGTGAAGCTTTTAATGTTTAGCGGAAGTGAATATTTATAAATTATTAATACACACGCACGCACGCACACACGCACGCACGCGCACACACACACACACAAACACACACATATTCGACATGATCCATAATGTTAAAATCACGGCAATGACTTTCAAACCAAAACTGTTTACCAGGAAACATATAAATCAACATTTTCATTTGAGCCGCGTTCTGTGAAAACTGGACTTAATGCATGTGCGTAAAGTTTCGTCCTAGATTAGCGTGTGCAGCCCGCACAGTCTCATCAGGGACAACACTCTCCACCAAGTCTGGATTTTAGTTAAGCGGTGTATTCATTTGGACGAAAAAAATCCATGAAAGCGGAATGAGTCGTCCCTGATTAGCATGTGCGAACTGCATAGGCTAATAAGGGACGATACTTTACGCACATGCATGAGGCCAAGTTTTCCAAGAGCGCGGCTCACATACTTGTACTTCATTCATTAACCCTTTGCATGCTGGGAAATTTGTCGTCTGCTAAAATGTTGTCTGCTAAATTTCTAAAATTAGCATTTGCTTCGATTATTTTTCAAAGAATACTATCAGAATAGCAAACAGTTTGGATCCTGATGAGACGCCACGTTCTGTGGCGTCTCATCTGGATCCAAACTGTTGGCAAAGGCCTTCAAAATCCGGTTCCAGCGCTCAAAGGGTTAATGTACATTGTTTGAACAGAAATGAGCATAATGTTTGTAAGTGGACCTGTTCAACTGTTTAGTCATAAAGGTTGGACCTACAGAAAATAAAGCTACGAATCACATAATTGACTGACAAATGTGACTTGCTTTATAAATCCATATTTGATCGAATAAAATAAAGTCAAACACAAAATCGTAAAAGTCATTTATAATTAAATCCCGTATATGTTATGTTTTTTTTNATTATGCCAAACCTTTAAGATAATAAATTGCATAGTTAACTTGTTTGGCGTTTGTCGTTGAATAATGTACATTGTTTGAACAGAAATGAGCATAATGTTTGTGAGTGAACCTGTTCAACTGTTTAGTCATAAAGGTTGGACCTACAGAAAATAAAGCGTCGAATCACATAATTGACTGACAAATGTGACTTGCTTTATAAATCCATTTTTGATCGAATAAAATAAATTAAAACACAAAATCTTAAAAGTCATTTATACTTAAATCCCGTATATGTTATGGGTTTTTTTTTGTTCGCTTAGTGTATACTTTCGTGTGTTAGCGTCGTTATTTATATTGTATGCACTTTGAAAATTAATTCAAACACGTTTTAATTTAACTATAGACCTGATTTCTTCAACAACATATTACGAGCAGTCAAGCCGTAGTGGATGATTTTCATTATTATGTCATGTTCTTTGATAAGTGCCAAATGCGTTCTAAAATAGTATAAAAGAATAATGACCAGTCTAACGGAAATAAATAATTCCGATTTAATTATATCATTTAAACATGATTTACATAGCTATGTGAATCGTATGCAAATGCACGATAAAAACTGCAAACTACTAATTCACTCTGACGTTTGCTATAAGTCAGCCTATTTGAACAGTAGCTAAACAATGCAGTCGCTCGACATTTTGGTCATAGATATATGGTCGCGAATAATATCCATGGGATCCAAGATAAATATTCGGACTGGAGTCGCATTCGTTACGATTTTTGTTTTGTATTTATTTTAATTATTTTGCATTATTTGAAAAATACATACCCATCAATTGTGTCGTGCTCTGAGAAAACTGGTCATAATGCTTGTGCGTAAATTGTCATCCCAGATTAGCCTGTGCAGTCCGCACAGGCTAATCAGGGACGACAATTTCCACCTAAATTGGATTTTCGCTTAGAAGAGACATCATTTAAACGAAAAATTCCATACAAGCGGAAATTGTCGTCTGCACAGGCAAATCTGGGATGAAAATTTACGCACAAGCATTTTGTCCAGTTTTCTTAGAACACGACACAATTGTCCTAAACGTACGGAATTTGGATAGTGCCATCTATCATCTCGCCCTTCTTTCGTCAAGGGCGACACACGACACATGAAGCGATACACGATATTTTGCGCAAACTACTATTTACAAATGCATTTTATAGCGTACCATAACTTAAATAAAATTAAATGTAGGACCCATGTGTCATAAAATAAAATTATAAACACATATTATTGTTTCGCTATGCCTTTTCATATGTTATTACAACTTATACATAATTGTTTGTCTTTACTCACTGAAAAATGTATATATATACTTATACGCACCTTGTAATGTTTGTACCTATGCCTTTTTCATCTGATAGTGCAATTTATACATCCATGTTGATCTTTACATACTGGAAAATGTCTCTTTTTTTCGTCTATATTCCTTAAATGTTTTTTTCAACACGAAGTTACATGCATTCGATAATTAAGAATTTAGATAGCTTATCTAAGATGTGTTGCATATGGTATTTTGTTTATTTCTATTTGCATTACATGATTGTATTGTTGTTCATAATCGTATGTTTTTGTTTGCAATCTCGAAATTAAATGTGTTGAAACTCAAAACAAACAGACTTGTCTTGTCTACAGACAACGTGTCTTGATCACTTTTTCGTCTTAAAGAAGTCTCTTTAACAATTACAACTTGTCTTGTTTACTTACAACCTACCTTGTACACTAACAACGGGTCTTTTCCGCCTAAGCTGGAGTTCCGCTACAAAGAGACTTCCTTAGTCCCTACAGGTTAATCTGGTAAGACACTTTACGCACATGCCTCTGGTTGCAGGACTTTGCGCACCTGGACATGCGGCGGTACATGCATGGAGGCGTGAACATCACGGGCTTCCAGCTGATAGATGTACACAGCAAGCAGCTCGCCGACTTTATGAAAGACTGGGGAGGGGCCGATCTGGGGCGGACATACCCGGGGGTGGTGCCGGACAAACTGACGGTATCTCTATTGTTGATGTGTTTTGTGTTTTTAAGTCGTGGGTGTGGCGGATGTTGGACGAACATACGCGGGCGTTGTGTGGGTGTGTGTTAGGAATATTAGGTGGGGAAAATGTGGGCAGAACATTACCGACTTGGAATCGGAAGACCTGTAGCCAGTATAAGCCGCGTTCTGGGAAAACTGTATGCAAGGCGTAGTGTCGTCCCAGATAAGTCTTTGCAGTCTGTACAGGCTAGTCTGGGTCGTCACTTTCCGCCTTTATGGAATTTATCGTTTGAAGGAGGTCTCTTCTAAACGAAATTCATGTGAAGGCGTTAAGTCTTGTCCCTGATTAGCCTTTTGCGGACTGCAAAGAAAAATCTGGAACGACACTTTACGCACATGCTTTAAGCTCAGTTTTACCAAAACGAGGCTAAATTGTAAATATGCATAATACTGGCGTGTGTCGTGTTGTTTGTCAATAGGCCACCTGACATAAACAGGTTTTCCCAAAACGCGGCTTATTTTTTGACATGTGAACTATTCACGTATGAAGTATCCTTTCAAGTATGAAGCGGCCCTAGCGGTAGACGCCATCCACGTGATCAGCCACGCGCTGCGAGGCATGGTGAAGAGTAACCCTAAGATCTTCCAGTCCACGTTCCGCCGCGGTATGGTGTACAACTACAACCGGACCAAGGGTATACCCTGCACCACCCAGCCGCCAGTACCCTGGATGCACGGGGAAGCCATCATGAACCAGACCAAGATGGTAGGCCGGCTACTCCAAACTTCTCATAACGGTTACGTCCCCTATCGGTAAACGGCTCGTAGCATTACCTCCCATATCGGTTAAAGGCTCGTAGCATTACCTCCCATATCGGTTAAAGGCTCGTAGCGTTACATCCCCTTATTGGTTAGCGGTTACCACTGCCTTCACATGTATAACGGATTTTTAGGAAGTCATACTGTTATGCAGTTGCCGTAAATATAAGGCCACATTCTTTGAACAGGTTTCTCTACTAAGAATGCAGCTGAAGATTCATTATGTCTATGTTTAAACTTGGTTTATGATTAAATGTTACTCACAGTAATTTTCAAACAGACTTAAATGACAAATGACCCGCGTCATCTTAAAATGGGTCTTATGTCATTGACCAGCCTGGACAGTCGAACATTCGGCCATTCGGAGTCGCGGTTGCTCAGTTTTGTTTAATCGCAGGACATATTACAGTTTTATAACAATCAATGTTTGAGTACATATACAACGTGTTTGGTTTCTTATATACTTACACCATATTAGTTTTACTGCATGAAGAAATCGTAAAGCTGAATTTCTTAAATAAAGGTTATCAATAATTATCAAAATTTAAAACAAGTTTTAAACACCTTGACTGAATCTAAGAAAAAAATCGTTGTTGTTGATATTCTTTCTCCAATTAAAATCTGAAAATATGTTCATGTATTTTTTTTTATAGAAGTACAAACACTATGATAACCTATTAAATACAAACGGGCCTACACTGTCGTTATTTAAGACTACGTTATTTCATGTTTCAGCTAGATTTCGAAGGTCTCACGGGACGGATCAAGTTTAACGAGGACGGATTCAGGACCGACTACAAAATGGATGTGTACACCGTCGGGCTTAACAGCGGGCCTTTAAAGGTTGTCTAGACCCTTAAAATATATTAGCTTCATTATGGGAAAACTGGTGTTAATGCATATGCGTAAAGTGTCGTCCTAGATTGCCTGTGCAGTCCGCAGTCCGCACAGGCTGAACAGGGACGAAACATTCCGACTGTACATGATTTGCGCTTAGAAGAGTCTTCATTCTAAAGAAAAATTCCATAAACGCGGAAAGTGTCGTCCCTGAGTAGTCTGTGCGGACTGCACGGGCTTATCTGAGACGACACTTTACGGATATGCGTTAAGCCCAGTGTTCAAAGAACTTGGCTCAAATAATGATCATGCGATTAAAACAAAGCATGTGCTTAATTAATGAGATGATGTTATGCAAAAACGAGAACACTTTTCGTATCAAACCGTCATTAACATTGTCCCGCCGGCTTTATATTATTTTTGGCGCTGATTCGACGTTAAATGTATTTAATTAGCATTTATAGTTAGCTACAAGCATGGCATTCGGTCTTGTTTCCGTCCAGTTATATACTCAATAACGTAGTGTCAGCCACAGATATTTCGAGACAATACTTAATATCAGTTGAATAACAACTGTGTTAAGATAAATATAATAATACAGATATAAATAATACTATTATAATAATTAATTATAACATCATTTGAAAGTGCAAATTGAACAAAATTTTAATTCATATATATTTTAGTCAATGTTCTTATCCAAAAGATACACATATAATCCGGCATGAATTATTTCTTATATAAGTCTTATAAAATATGTTAAGTCATCAAGAACATCAAATTCACAATAATTATTTATTCTTATATGAGCCCGTTCTTGGAAAACTGGGCTTAATGCATGTGCGTTAAGTGTCATCCCTGATTTTCCTGTGCAGTCCGCAAAGGCTAATGAGGGACGACACTTTCCGCCTAGACTGGATTTTTTTTTTAAAGAAGAGACCTGCTTTAAACAAAAATTATATAAAAGCGGGAGGTGTCGTCCCTGATAAGCCTTTATGGACTGCACAGGCTAATCTGGGATGACACTTCACGCCCATCCATTAAACCCAGTTTTCCCAAAACGAGGCTTATATTATCTTACATAATTTAAATGCGAATATAGAACAGTAGTGTAACAATATTAATATATGTTTTAGTCAATGTTCTTGTCTAAAAGATAAACAGATAATCCGGCATGAATGATTTATATATGTCTGATAATATATATCTGGTCATAAGGAACATCATATTCGAAATAATTATGTCTTCTTATATGTACCGCGTTCTGGGACAACTGGGCTGACTTATTGTGCGTTAAGTGTCATCCCATATTAGTCTGTGCAGTACGCACAGACTAATCAGGGACGACGACAGTAACCGCCTAGCCCGGATATTCGTTTGGAAGAGACTTCCTGGAAGAGACTTCCTTTTAACGAAAAATTCCAAAAAAAAGCGGAAAGTATCGCCCCTGATTAGCTTGTGCAGACTGCATACTCTAATCTGGGATGACACTGTACGCACATGCCAAAGACCCAGTTTTCCTAGAAAAAGACTCTGCTATATTCTAGATAGGACACTGGAGCTCCAGGGACAGGTTCAAAAGCCTGTTTCACATCGAAGAAGATTTGATCATAGAGAACAAGAAAAAACCAAAGATCGTTGTGTCGATATTGGTAAGATTCAGCGAATATCCGCGTTACAAGTATGTTTTATTTAAGCATTTCAATCGATTCAGTCATAATGAAACAATCGTTTAAATAATATGTAAGCATTCAAGCTATTATATTTGAGCCTTGCTCTGTGAAAACGGGGTTTAATGCACGTGAATAAAGTGTCATCCCTCTTTATCCTGTGCAAACCACACCGGCTAATCAGGGACGAGTCTTTCCGCCTAGAGGATTGTCGTTTACAAGAGACTTCCTTAAGACGAGAAATATAATATAAGCGGAAAGTTTCGTCCCATATAAGCCCGTGAGGAAAGCACAGGAAAATCTGGGACGACGCTTAACGCACATGCATAAAGCCGCATTTTCCCAGAGCGAGGGTCGTTTATTAAATGACTGTTCCAGTCTCCACCCTTTCTGATGTACAAAACCGAGGACAAGTCTGGGAAACCTCTTGTTGGCAACGCGAAATACGAAGGTAAATAGCACTACCGGATCAAATGAAATTAAACGACGGGTCAAAAGTATTAACATCTAAAATGAGTAAAAAGCACTTTCGGACCCAAAGAGTAATCTCTTATGTAATGGAACATTAAAGAAACATATGTAAGAGGTACACTATATCTTCGAGGTTAAATTGGTAAGGGCGGAAAATGACCAAATAAGACAATTAGTACTTTTAGATCAAATGAGTAAAATGAGAAATGTGAGTACATGTAAAATCTGACCAAATGGGTATATAGCACATTTAGACTTCTAAGATAATGATAACTTGCAGACCTAATGATCCGCGTCATGCGAAAATGAGTCGTATGTCATCTGCGGCCAACGTAACTCTAGAAGCTACGCTGTCCGCAAGAACGTCACGCAAGGTTTCATGGTCTCATTAGCGGCAATGGTAGCTCCTGGCTAGACCTCGCCGATTCGCATTCTAGTCTGGAGCCACGCTGGCCGAATACGGACCATATTCGCATGACATGGCTCAAATAGACTAATTTTCTGACTACGTAGGTTAGGAAATCTTCAGCCGATATTTATGTCATAAAGGGTAAGAAGTTCTTGCAGATCAAATGCATATATACTGTACATAACACTGTCCTCTGTTACAGTACCGAACGAGTGTATTAAAAAAAAGATTTATAAATTGATTATATTGGAATCAATGTTTTTTTTAAGAAATTGATTATATTGGAATCAACGTTGTTGTATCAATCTAACGTCTCGATAGATCTAATGGCAAAATCAAAATGTGTAACATTCTACCATTACTAGGTTACATACTACCATGTGTATGTAACAATCTACCATAACTAGGTTACATTCTATCATGTGTAGGTTACATTCTACCATAACTAGGTTACATTCTACCATGTGTAGGTTACATTATGGAACTGGCCGAAATGGTGATGACCGTCATGAACAAGTTTGAATACCACATCAAGCTTGTGGAAGACGGCCAGTACGGCAGTTATAATCCTGAGAATAAATCCTGGAGTGGAATGGTGGGAGAATTGTTGACAAAGGTAGGAGACAGACTTGTTGTCCTCTTTTTAACTGGCTAATTTATATGAGCCACGTTCTGGGAATATTGGGTCTGATGCATGTTCGTTGAATGTCTTCCCAGATTTGCCTGTGCACAGGCTAATCAGGGAAAACACTTTCCACCTAGGCTGGATTTTTGGTTAGAGAAGACTTCCTTCAAAAGAAAAAGTCCATTATAGCGGATAATGGCGTCTCTTATTAGCCTGTGCGGACTACCCGGGCTAATCCGTGACGACAATTTACACACAGTGTTCTTTACGCACATTTCCCATAACGCGGCTCACATGTAGTAATAACGTATATAGTTGCAAAGTACCAAACTCATTTATATCAATAATACAAGTATCCGAGTTGAGGTATCTCAACAAGAGTAAATAGTATGATTTGTGTAAAAGGAAATGCTTTAGTTGAGAATGAAACTATAATTAATCAACTTGGTTTATCAATTAGTCTGTGTTAGATATGTACAGTTATTTTCAAGGCACAAATGTGTCATGTTCTGAGAAAACTGGGAATAATGATTGTGCGTAAATTGTCATCCAAGATTAGCCTGTGCAGTCCGCACAGGCTAATCAGGGATGACAATTTCCGCTTTTATGGAATTTTTCGTTTAAATGATGTCTCTTCTTAGCAAAAATCAAGTTTAGGCGGAAAGTGTCGTCCCGGATTAGCCTGTGCGAACTGCACAGGCTAAGCTGGGATGACACTTTACGCACATGCATTTTGCCCAGTTATCTCAGAACACGACACAGATGTGGATCTGGGGTGTGCCCGACTTTTAAAGTAAGCGTTGCGCTAGCTGTAAAGGAACGCAGATATCAGATTCCAGACATAACGTCACATTGTTTTGCGAGTATTAAATTAAACATGCAGAAACTATTTCAGAAAGCAGATGTTGCCATAGCGCCGCTAACAATTCTTTACGATCGTGAAAAGGTTGTGGACTTCAGCAAACCGTTCATGAACTTCGGTATAAGTATCATGATTAAGAAACCGGAAATAGTAAAACCCGGCGTGTTCTCGTTCATGGAGCCTTTGGAAATGAAGATCTGGATCTGCATTGTGTTCGCCTATTGCTCCGTCAGTGTGGGACTATTTCTTGTAGGGCGGTTTTCGCCTTTCGAGTGGAATAATTCTCACGCCGGGCCAGACGACAATCATTTTGGTATTCAGAACGCGCTCTGGTTTTCGATGGGAGCATTGATGTTGCAAGGCAATGACGCTTGTCCAAGGTGGTTAGCAAAAACAAAAGAGGTTCCCTCTGGGAAAACGGGGCTTTATGCATGATTAGCCTGTGCAGATCGCACAGGCTAACAGGCTAATCCGGGAGGACATTTTCCGCTTTAATGGTATTTTTTACTAACTCTAGTTAAGGCGGAAAGTGTCGTCCCTGATTAGCCTTTGCGGACTGTACAGGCTAATCTGGTTCGATACTTTACGTGCATGTATTAAGCCCCATGGCTCATTTTTTCATAAGAAATAGTTTATTTAAAATGTTCAGAAAACAAATGGTGAAATCGATTTCGTTTCTATTTATGAAACTGTTAAGATCGTAACAAACTAGTAAACAAGGATCCGTGCATTACATTATAACAGGCCTTTAATGGTTCAATTTATAGTCGTGATCTTTAATTATTATATGTGAAGTGATCTACATATTGCCAACATGTGCTGCAATTATAAACATGTTAGAACGTATAAGACGTTGTCGTTTTGTATTGTATCAAATTTCGAATACTGTTAAATAAATTTTTTTCCTTGGTGAACACGTAAATTCGTTGATTTCTGACTTAAAACAATATTACGTCGGTCAATTTCCGATGTGTTTGCGTTAAATTCGTGGATCGGTCAACCTACGAAACAAACGAAAATAAATATCGTACGAATTATAATTATTTTACAGTATTATTTTTGTGTTAATTTAAAATTCCACATATACACTCTCTTTCAAACAATACATTACTCTGTGTGCATATCTGTAGATCCATATCCGGGCGCGTGATCGGCACATGCTGGTGGTTCTTCGTGTTGATCATCATCTCCTCGTACACGGCCAACCTCGCCGCCTTCCTCACCATCGAGCGCATGTTCACGCCCATCAACTCAGCAGACGATCTCGCCGTGCAGACGGTGATCAAATACGGAACGCTCTCACAGGGATCCACCTTTGACTTTTTTATGGTATATGACTCCATCGTTGAAGTTTTAAACATATTTGTTTTAGCTCGGTTGCATTTAAAGAAATACTTATTTGAAACGCTCTCGAGTCCGTTTCCTGGACTCCCGCTCGCAAGGCGGACACCATATCCATTTCACCACGGCGACCTCCATCGTTATAGTAGGTTATCGTGGTTAAAACGTATTAGCCACAACCTGCCAAAAACGGGCTTAATTGTTCGTTTAAAGGAAGTCTTTTCTTAGCTCAAATCCAGTTAAGGCGGAATGTGTCGTCCCTATTCTGGGACGACACTTAACGCACATGCATTAAGCCTGGTTCGAGGCTCATTGTCCGAAAAGATAAATCTTTATGGTGTAGTGTCCGTTTTAGGGTCAATATTAAATATTTGCATTAACACAAATGCTGGATCAAACAATGGTAAGGAACTAGAAAACAAAAAGCAAATTTCCATACGTATGGGTTCATACGACTGTTGATGTTTTTGTGTCACTTTAAAATGTATATTATATTAAAAGTAGCGTGTCGGCTAAGTCAGTAACTTTAAGGTTTAATCTTTGGTTTCCACTGTTATAAGTTCGAGCTGTTTCTAATATCATAAAATATGCTTGACAAAGTGACTATAACTGAGTCATAAAACGTTTGCTTTCTTGTTGAACATGAATTCGGTTGCATGTACGCATTTAAATTAGCTGTGTCATAAGTACACGCTTAAATTGAAATTTGGTTCGAAAATGTGTAAAAAATGTGTTGTTTTTTTGTTAAAATATGTTTCAATTCGGTTTCTCACTAACTAACAAAGTGGATATGAAGCTCAAGCAAATAGGTTTAAACTAAACTAACTTTCATGCGAGTTACTGATTTTTGCGTAACACAATATACGTATGTTAACCCTATTGTTAATCTTACAGAAATCCAAAGTGCCTACTTACCAAAAAATGTACACCTACATGACAGCGAACCCCACAGTATTCGTAAACGATAATAATGAGGGTATTGAACGAGTGAAGAAATCTAAGGCCAAATATGCCTTTCTGCTTGAGTCGCCCACAAACGAGTACGTGAACAGCAGAGAACCGTGCGACACCATAAAAGTAGGGCCAAACCTCAACTCGAAGGCGTATGGAATTGCGACCGCCAAGAATTCGCCCTTAAGGTAACCGAAATTTTGTATATACTGTTTGAAAACAATTTAAGAAATACTTTTTGTAATTTAATATTTATCTTACCTCGTATATAACACTCGTTTTTCATTTGCTAAGCACGGTCAAGTAGTGACTCAATTTCCGCGCAGAGATTTGACTGGTTATGAAAATAGCTCGATATCGAATCCCTGTCGTTATAACCAACCACGTGATCATAGCCGATTTACATTTTCCCGTTGTTATTTTTACTCTTTTTTAAATTTAGGTAATTTATTTTTATGCCCCCGAAGGTGGGCATATTGTGATCTCACTGTCTGTCTGTCCGTCCGTCTGAAATTCCGTCACACACTGCGTTTTGGTTTCGAAAAATGTGGAAAAACACTGTGCGTTTAGGTATAGAAAAATGTGGAAAAGAGGGCATATGTCATCCTATGGTGACAAGCCTTGTGTATTATGAACCTTAACTTATACACATGTTTTCAAAAAATAAAAGAAAATGATACTACTTTTCATAATATAATATATTTAAAAAAATATCCTTCCAAATCGGGAATGATTTTCTTTTGATGGCAGTGGTTATCGCCTTTAGCCGTGGTAAGTAACCGCTGCGTGGAGTTTGGTAATGACCGTGTTTTTTTCCAAATTGTGCCGGTAGCGGTTCATATCTAGGCAGTAAATACCTTCTATCAAGAGGTCAAGTTAAATGACGATCCGCATTTTTGCAGGCTTAAAGTGAGTATTGTTGTATGAAGCGCAAAGTTAAAAACGCATATTATAATAACGAAAAACAATCATTATGCGCACTGAGTAAATCAATCTCGCAAAAGTTCTGGAAGTTTATTAAAGATATAGCCAAAATAAATCTAATACAAATATAACTAATGTGGATGAATTTGTAAAACATTTTTTTTTTAAATGTCAGCAGTGCCCAACGAAAGTTCTTTTCGTGATGATAATTTTCTGAACTAAGCCGATGGGGTTTATATGGATTTTCTTAATTGTCCCTTATTAATTGAAGAAGTAATCAAAGTGATTTATTCTATGTCAAGACATAAAAGCAGTGATCTTGCAGGGAATGTTGCAGATTTTTTCATTGACTGCAAGCATTGAACTGCACCATATCTTCTATATATTTTCAATTTTATTTTTTTACTCAGGAATTTACCCAGATTCTTGGATAAAAGGCGTTATTGTTCCAATTTATAAAAAGGGTAAAAAGAATAATCCCTCTAACTATATAGGACAGACAGACAGACAGACCAGTGATTGTTTTTTGCCAAAACAATTAAAGCCTCTTACAGGCTGTTTCCCAATTGCAAAAAGTAAAAAATGGATGTTTACAAATGGCAAAAAGTAACATTTTACCAAAAATCTGACCAAAATTTCCCCAAAAATATGTCCAACTTTTCCAATAAACTCAATAATTGGTTTATTGAGTTACTTATACAGCAATTAAATGCCTAACACTTTATAATATACATTTTAGAAAACAGTTAAACATGCACTTATAAACAATTGGTATACTGTTATTTTTAATCAAATTAATACTGATTTATTATCATTAGGCACAGACTGTAAAATATAAAGCGAAAAATCCACTGCAGACAGACAGTTTTTTTCGACTCGTACAATGTACATCGTCAACAACAAGCTCATTCATTTTCTGTTTGCCTATCTCAGCGAGGCTATGAACCTCGCAGTGTTGATGCTGATGGAGGAGGGGGTGCTGCCGAAGTTAAAGATCAAGTGGTGGAAGGACAAGGGCGTCTGTGGAAACGAGGGCAAGGTGAGTAAAGCGAGTGCGTCGGAGTTTGAATCTGAAACATGAGTTTATACCATATGCGCCAGCGTAGCTCCAGATCAGCCTGCACAGTCGCACAGTTTGGTCAGGCTCAAACCTGTCCGCTATAAAGTCACGCAAGTTTTCGTACCGTACCGGTTATCATAATGTCTACATACGCAGAGGCATATCTGAATCTACACTGTTCGGATATTTATCCAGGCACATTTTTGCACGATGCGGGTTTAACACTGGCAATTATTTACACTTATTTTCAGGAATCGTCCGGTAAACGCGAGCTGTCACTTAGCAACGTTGCTGGTGTCTTCTACATTCTCGTAGGAGGGTTGGCGATTGCTGTTGTTATAGCAAGTCTGGAATTCCTGTGCTCAAAGACGAGGCTTCTCGAGACGGTAAAAAGGGTTTGTATGTTTGGATTTATCGAGACGGTAAAACGGTTTTGTATGTTTGGATTTATCGAGACGGTAAAACGGTTTTGTATGTTTAGATTTTTCTAGACGGTAAACAAGGTTTTGTATGTTTAGATGTTTCGAGACGGTAAAAAAAGTTTGTATGTTTGATTTCTCGAGACGGTAAAAATGGTTTGTATGTTAGGATTTCTTCTCGAGACGGTAAAACATGCCTGTATGTTTGGGTTTCTCGGAGAAGGTAAAACAGACCTGTATGTTTGGGTTTCTCGAGACGGTAAAACAGGTCTGTATGTTTGGGGTCCTCGAGAAGGTAAAACAGGCCTGTATGTTTGGGTTTCTCGAGAAGGTAAAACAAGCCTGTATGTTTGGGTTTCTCGAGACGGTTACAGAGGCCTGTATGTTTGGATTTCTCGAGAAGGTAAATGAGGCCTGTATGTTTGGGTTTCCCGAGACGGTAAAAGAGGCCTGTAGGTTTGGGTTTCTCGAGAAAGAAAAAAAGGTTGTATGTTTGGGCTTCTCAAGACGGTAAAACAGGCCTGAATGTTTGAGTTTCTCGAGACGGTAAAAGAGGCCTGAATGTTTGGGTTTCCCGAGACGGTAAAACAGGCCTGTTTGTTTGGATTTCTTGAGCGGGTAAAAAGGGATTGTTAGTTTGGATTTTTCGAAACGGTAAAAAGGATTTGTATGTTTAGATTTTTTGAGACAGTAAAAAAAGTTTAATGTTTGTTTTTGTTGAGACGATAAAAAGGGTTTGCATGTTTAGATTTCTCGAGACGGTAAAAAGGGTTTGTATGTTTGGATTTCTTGGCTCGTGTTATATAACTTCAGCTCTAAACGAAGGTCAGTAAATATGCGGACCCTTTTACTGAGGAAGCTAACTCAAACTAAGTGGTTTATCAATACTTAAATAGTGCACATATTTATGCCAGTAACTGACTATTGCTTAACATTAATCAGAGCATACGATGAGATTATGTATTGACCAATCCATACGTGGTCGGACTAGGAAGCGAACATACGAACCCCGGACTACAAACTGAGATGGCTTATCCGCGGCTTGTTGTTTGAAACCAAGACAGTCTTACCTCGAGTCATCAGTCGTCTCTTCCTCTGTGCAGTAACGGCGGTTCACCGTCCTTTTTTCGTTCGTGTGTAATTTCTGTGAAAAACTGTAATATAAGTTATCAGAACTTATAATACATAAATCTTTTTTCGCCATCTCCTAACAAAACTGTGTAGTCTATTACATAATTTAATGAAAATATGTCGTTGATAGTTTTTACTAAAAACTGCTTATATGGTTCCGCTTCGTTTTAAAAAAATTACCGTCACTGGCGGGTCAACACTTCCTTATTTGGCTTAATTGAACAGTTAGAAAATCATCTTGCCGAAAATCAGGAATTGATCGTTAAATAACCTCCCAAAACTGTCCCACATGTGTTTCTACCGGAATACCAAAATACATTTAACTCTCTTGAAACGTGGCCACCACAAGATGGTGGATTTATCCTCATGAGGTTTATGATTGTCAATTATTGTGTCAGTTCTTTGTCTACAAAGGCGGTGGACAGCCACTTATGTGTTATAGCTTGTCACATAGACATGTTATCAATAAAGTCGGTGTATTTTTATTTTATTTTTAATAAACTTGCTAGAACTAAAATAACGTGTACTCGGTTATCTGTAATAAGTGCCGATTGCTAGCATAGAAAGGAAACCACTGTATATCAAAATTTAATTAATTTCTGTACACGTTCTTTTTTCTTTTAAATGAACGTACAGTTTGTATTATAATGTATATTCACAATCATATTGGCATATACAGATAAAAGGAATCAACATAAAGTACTACTGAAGCTCTAGTAACATTTTCAGGAGAGAAAATGTTGGCACCATCTGCATTCCGATAAAATGTCACCATCAGTATTCTGAAACAATATGTGTAATAATGCCTCTCAAATATATTTTGTTGTTTTTATTTGCAGGCAAATTACATGAAGGCCACAGAAACAGTGACAACACTGTTGAGCGCCTCGATGAACGAGAGGGAGAACGGTGATTTAGACAGCCGGGCGCCTGGTTCAAATAACCACAATGATAGGCAGGAAACCTCTGTAAGTGGAGTGCTGGGGATAAAATATGATAAAAGCGGATGAGCAGGTTGGACTGGAGCTACGCTGACCGCATATGGAATAAGACCCATTTTCGCATCACGCGGGTCAAATATTAATGGAACGATCGAATAATTAGCAGGAGGGAAATTCTTGATATATATATATACTTGTTGTGTCTTTAAGAAAACTTTGACTTGGTGTGTGGTGCAAGGCTTCGGTCAATAGTCTGGTCCATTTCAATTCTCGAAATTGATTACAGACTTTGTCGTTTTAAGAATGTAAACATACGCTAGGACAAGTTATGGTAAATGAAATTAGATTTGCAAATTGAGAGAATAATGTACTGCAAAGCGTTCTTCTGTAGAGGTACAGTACGTGGTATGAACCTTTAGTTCAATTGTATCTATGTGTGTATACTCGTAGTTTATTTTCTATATGAGCCGCTCTCTGACAAAATAGGGCTTAATGCATGTGCGTAAAGTATCGTCCCAGATGAGCCTGTGCATTTCGCACAGGCTTATCAGGGACGACGCTTTCCGCGTTTATGGTATTTCCTGGTTTACCGAAATCTCTTGTAAACGAAAATCAAGTCTATGCGGTAAGAATCGTCCCTGATTAGCCTGTGTAGACTGCACTGTGGGACGACATTTTACACTGTCTCATGAACTATGAAGCTTCAAAGGTTTGTTTCTGTTCCAGTTTAATTACTCAGCAGAGCCGCCGTGCATAGGTTTTGAACAGTTCACCCGTAGCCAAACAGAGTTGTGACCAGCACGATGTGGCACCACGTAACGTCAAACAGAATGAACACGTCACTCGGAATTGACAGATTAAACATGCGTTTTGGTTGTTGGTGTTGAACTTGAAATTTGAATGGTCACAAGTGACCCTGGCAATGTTGATTAAAATATGAGTGGATAATGACATATAGAGAATGGAAATGGAAATATGGGGTCAAGTACATATACATGTATCAACTTGAAGGCGCTGAATCTGTGCGTAGTGCAAGATAGTCGTACACACATATAAATTTGAGTAGAATTCATGTTAGCAATGTTAATTGTTCATACGGGATAGTATAGACTTCACCATGCATGACGCCCTCTGAGGATAAACAGGACGATTGTGTTAGATATTAAGTGGCAACCATTCAGTGGTTTTGGCTATAATTCCAGTTTGGATTGAGAGATATGCAATGTCAGTAAACCAACACCGGGACAATTCTTTGATGGCATGTCTTCGCATTCTGTATAGACTTATGCAAATTTCATGTTAAAATAAGGATATTGCATTTGTGTGTGTTTTTTTCTAACTTTTTTTTTCGTAAAATATTACGTGTACATATTGTTCCATTATAGACGTCTTCACAAGTGTTATGAATATGCAAATAAATCTTAACCAAAATGAATGTCAAGTATTTGCGCTTGATTACCACATGAGAAATCTATTTTACACAAAAAGCACGCGGACAATCTTGAGATTTGTATATGTATAATTTATTAATACAACTTCACATAAGCCTCGTTCTGGAAAAAATGGACTTAATGCATTTGCGTAACGTGTCGTCCCAGGTTAGTCTGTGCAATTCGCACAGGCTAATCAGAGACGACTGTTTCCGCTATTATAGTATTGTTCGTTTTAAGGAAGTTTCTACCTTTCAAAAATCTAGTTAAGACTGCAAATGCTATCCAAGATAAGCCTCTGTGGACTACACAGGCTAATCTAGTACGACACTTGATGCGCATGCGTATCACACGGTTTTCTCAGTACGGGGCTTAATGTATGCCAGATTTAATGTTATACTGTGAAAAGTGTAGGAGTGCAGTTTTGTGCGTCCACTGTGATTACATCAGAATCTGAATTAAAACCATACATGTGTTACAGGCTCTGTTGACCCAAAATACACGTGTTTTTTACACAGAAAAATCTTCTAGTCAGATAAAGAGGACTTGCTTCCATTAAATATCATCTGAATTTACTCAATACTGGAAAACACAAGCAAATCCATAATTTAATAAGTATTTATTAGTGGAAAAATGACAAAAGGCCATAATTCTTCCGTAATTAATAATCAACAAAATGTCAATGCTTTATGATCATCTTCACATTAAGGCCATTCAGCTGTGCATGTTCGAGACGAATCCGCCAAGCAGAAAAAGGGCGGTTGAAAACACACAATCTTGGGATTGTTAGATGGTCGCTTTAGCGACCGTCTAAAGTGCTTAGTGTAAAATTCAGGTCGGTACGGCCTAGGTATGATTAACACAATTCCCGCTTACTACGCGCAAGAAAGAGTTGTATAATTTATGCAAAAGGTTTGAGTTCTCCAATTATGTTTATTCACAAATGGAAACATTATATTAATATCGTGTTAAATGCAATAGTTTCGAATGGTGTTTTATAGAAAAGAATAAAAAAAACAGTGATCGTATTGTACGTGTCGCGGAGGAGATTGTTTATGAATGATTAAAATAGTCCTCTTTCTGCTTCGTCTGCGTGACGTAGTATTTTCGCTCATCTCATTCATAACTCTGAGGCTGGCGATAAACAAAGGGGAGTCCGGGTGAGAATAACGCACTAGTATAAGGTTACGCTTGTTTATATTCACAGGTCTCAATTAATAATACGTTGACCACGAGTTCAACAATTATTACAGGGATACGATAGACAACATAAAAAATGTTTCATTATCGCTGAAACTGTTAAAAAACATTTAAATATAACAAGAATATTCTCTAAAAAATGTAGTCTTGCTGTTTTGAAATAAGGTTTGGAATTTTGGTTTCTAAATAACTTAATTCAAAACAAAAGTTTAATTATAGTGTTTTTTACTTGTTAGTCGCATATTTACCGCATTATAATGTGTGTTATAATAGGCAAACCATACATTAGTAAAATTCAATCTGCCTTCGCACATAGAAGGAATGGGTCAATTAGGTGCTGCGTTTCCTTTGCTTACTTCAGTTAGAGGTCAATTCTTTACGTAATAGCAATCACAAGGCTCCGGCTTCAAAGGAATTGCGGAGCGTTCTTACATAATAAAAGTCGTAGTCGCATGGTATTTGCGTTTTGCGTCCTATTTGGTCACGTGGTTCTTTTTCGCGGGTGTTTTGGCATTCATGATATGCGGCTATTAATAGATGCGCCTGTCGATAAACAAAGGAAAGTTTACGGGTTATAACAACGCAATAGGTTACGCTCTCGCATACAACTCAATGACGTAGTACAGGTCGTCAATTGAGAGATTCGGGAAACAGTTGACGCTTATTTATATTCTCAATTTATAAAACGTTGAACATAAGTTCAACAATAACTTCAGNAGATCGTAAAACGGTTTCATCCATACAACAAAATAGCTCTAGTATTTTTTTATTTTTATTTTTTTAAATTCATAGCGTTTATACACCTCCATACATTACAAATTGTATTGTTAGTTTACATGTTATTTTGTTAGTACACAAGTATTTTTATAACAGTATACCAACTATACAATTATTTACTTACTTACTTATGCGTTCCATCTTCTTATGGCCGTTATACTTGCAGTTGTGATGCAGTGATGAACTGCACTGTTTGTCGTAGGTTGTCTGGACTGCCCCACAGTTTGGTTTGAAGGTTTGTTTCTGTTGGCCAATATGTTTGGCGGGCCTCTTCCAGGTTGGGGCAGCTCTGTAGTATGTGGAAGGGCGTTTGTTCTTCGGCTCCGCAGATTATAAAAACTTGGATCACCGACTGAACTGTCAATGCAAAGAATTGGATATTTAAATCGGGTTGAGGGCTAGATGAACGTCGCACTTAGCCTAGAATTAATCACAAAACAAACGAGCGTCTAAAACGATATCAATTGTACCTATGCAAATAGAACATAAATGTCAAAACGTGATAAACGAGTCGAATACTACACACATCATTGTAGTGTACTAGTGTCGTACGTATCTGAATCTATTAAAACGATTTCGTAACGGATTTAAAAGTTACTAGTATACAATGTAAATATTGTCCAGAAAAAAATACTCTATCTAGTTAGCGATGCAAGTACAGAAAACTGTCGGACTGTGTGTATTAAAAATCATAAATTTGTGTAATCCATATAACAAAAACACATCTAGTTCTTACAGAAGCTGGATACTGAAATATGTTTTTTTTATCAAAATTGGAAATAATTAAATGAAAGACCGTAAGCAATTCCTTTCGAGGTTACTGAAACACCTTGCCCGGACACTTTCTCTATTATCCAGCATGAAGTGCACATCCCAATTACTTAAGGTGTGTCCAACTGGTTTCCATAGCTGGACAATCGATACAGAACGCCGTTTTTGAGAACTACTTTGTTCCAGTCTCTTATGTACTTCTGTATTGCTGAACATTCACTCGAGGCGTGCGGATCTTTCGGCCTGGTGCATTGTTGGATAGGCTTCATGAGTTCGGTAATTACTGCAAATTATGTTATGTTCGTCGCCAAGCGTTCGAGTTTAGATCATTTGCTTGTATAACATAATCTGGAACATGTGCTTCACGCTCAATTCTGGTCATGGTTTCGGGATAAATGGTGCTTCAACATAAAGATGCTTCCTCAACTGTTCACTGCTGTTTTCATACAGATACAGTGTCCGTATAAAAGTGTAGTCTACTGAATCTATCTGCATCGACATACTGACATCTTTCATGATATAGTGACGTGAATTTGTAATTGGCTAACGCCGCCATCCAACACTGTCTAGTAACGTCTCCCTTCGCAGTAGAAGTAACGCATGTGAGAATGTTAGTACCAGTCAGCACTAAACAGTTTGTGCCATACATGTAATCGAGGAACTTTTTAATAAACTATTAACCACTTCAAACGAGGAATTCTAATTTGCGGGCTGGGTAATTCTCTTCTGAATGCTTCGTAGAACGACTGGTATACGCAATTACCCTCGCCGTTCCATCCTATACCAAGCGCTAGTGAGGACGCATAGGTGTGCACAACGAACCAAATTACACAGTTGGTATAGGCGAGAATTGGTAGACGAAACACCTTCATTTTCAATTAATCAACAGCCAACAGGTGCTTAACATCCAGACACAAAGAACTTTCTTGGATGGTGTACCTGGTTCTTGTTACCATAATGTTTGCTAGTGTTACCAATCAGAATTTTGTTGAGAGCTCTGAAAAGATTTGAAAAGACCGTTCTAAAGTGCCTGTTAAACAAAGAATTTCCGGACGTCCTTCACATTCCAGAAGCTAGTCAAGAAAATACTTGGTGTAGTCTCTGTATATTGATTTTCATTTCAATGGAAAATATATCAATGTTGTCCAATATATAGATCGCCCAAGCGGCTGTCCATTAACTCATGGAAAGTTGCTGGTGCGTTGCACAAACCGAAAGGCATACGGTTACACTCGAAAACGCCGAAGCTCAGGACATGAAATACAGTCCGTTAGTGATTTTACCATACAAGTTCTACCGGCCAAGATTCAACTTTCAAGAGTAGTTTAGCAAAGAATTTTAACACTGACAGTAAATGTAAAGTGCCTTCAAAGCATGGTATAGTATACCTATACTTTTTCGTCCTTAAATTAAGTTTTCGGAAGTCGATGCAAACTTGAATCAAACAATTTTCTTTCTGACAATTGCACAATTTGAAAAGCCAGGACATGCTAGTTTTCGTTATGCTCATGTGTTACTTATTTTTCACGATGTTCTCTAACTTCACTACATACACCGAGTGGAATTCGTCGATATAGTTTCTTAATGGTTGATTTTTCAAAAGTTTAATATGTTGCTTTACTTTTGTCCAATATACAGGTGGTATTTGGAAAGATATGCTTACTTTTTCAGTTAATTGGTAAGATCGTTCAGTTTTAAGTCTACTTCACATTGTTCTTTTAAACTTTCATTTAAACTATCGTTTGCAGTACAGACGTTGACGGTCAATCCGGATTGCTGCATTCAATTGTTCTAGTATGTGTGCTTCTAGTAACAATTTACCTTCGCTTATTTTGGCATACGTTCTGTTTGCCTTGATCTTAATAGATATAGGTAATATTACACTAATTCCAATACCCATAGTGTCCCATTGTAAAACTGCCAACTTTCAAAGCTGGTTTCTTTCCCTTTCATATTTATAAAATTGTGCAAGCCTGGTATCATTATAGATATGAATCTGTGCTCTTCTAATAATTGCAATAAAAAAATACCTTCTCGCAACTTCGTTGAAAGTAAAATTCCGCCAAATGCAAGCACCCCCGGAAAACAGGTTTCCGGCGGTAAGATTTCGACAAAAGCGCAGTACTTCAATAAATGCACCCAGACGTTCATCTTTTTACGTAGTACCCAATGACATGCACAAAATGTAGCAGACACAGATAGGATTAGAAAATAACCAGCATAAAAAGCATGAATGCGATCGCTAAATGGCTTTTAAACGAGGAGACAAAATGGATTCTTTAGAAATAGGCAATGCTTTCGAATGGAAAACAGAGGGCTATAAAATGATCTAGTAAAATTTGACCTTAAAAGAAACTTAAAATTTTGAGATCATGGAAAATATGCATTTACATAATTGTTAGCCTATTTTTTCACACATACCAAACTCCCATAGGGTTCTATTGTAAAACTTCCAAATTTTAGGGCGTTTTTCTCGCTTTTCCTATACATCAAATTTAACAAGCCTGGTATCATTTTGAAGATAGATCTGTCTTCTTCCAATAATTGCAATCAAAAAAATACCTTCTCGCAACTTCTAAGAAAGTGAAATTCGCCCAAATTCAAGATTTCAACAAAACAGTACTTTAACAATAGCATCACAAATGTTCATCTTTCACGCAGTACCCAATGCAATGCACCAACAAAAATGTTCCAGACAAACATATGATGAGGAAATTAACATAAACACTTTTTAAAAAGCATGGATGCGATCGGTAAATGACTTTTAACGAGAAGAGAAAAGGAACCCTTGTGAACCCGTGAGTCCTTTCGTTGTTGCCTAATTTGTGTGCATGTATTTGCTGCTTTTCATGTTTTAACTATGAAATATATTGCAATTTGTGTTATGCACTCGTGAGGAAGTTGCTGATCAGTTCTTTCCAAATCTGATTTGGGGGATATATGTTTTTTAGAATTGTCTTACTTGTCGCACTTTTGTGCTTATTTTCCTATTCAGTTTCTCATTTATTTTGTTTTATTGCAGTTTTTAGACCTAGGTCCAGATCAGAAACTTCAACACAAATTTTAATTTAATGTATTATTTCTGCCAATTGTATTTGTGATGTTTGTAGTCTGCTAGTTCTTTAAATTTTGTCTCTGCATGAATATATATTTTTTTAAATACCTCATGTCTTAATAGTCTATAGGATTGATTATGTATCATTTAATGCTTATGTTTGTTTTAAATATGCATGCTATTTATTGTTATTATTGTAAATGTCGGTTAATAGCTATTCAAAGCTAATGTTTCTTTGTTACACATGTACCAATTTAAAATTAAATTTGATTTGATTTGATTTGAAAGAGGGTCATTAAGGCAAAAAAAGTAAGTTGTTTGTTTCCCCGAAAAAGACAGGGTCGGTATATCGGCAAAACCTTTTTTTTCTTGACCTTTTTTTTACTATGCCAAAATTGCTTTCCCACCTATCAGATCAACTGTTAAGGTTCTCTAGGTATTTTCTCTTTTCTTATATGACTTCTTATGTACTGGAATTCTTTTTAATGACTTTGTCACACACATATTTCATCAACACGATAATATGCTCGCATAACTCTGTTATTTGCGAATTACGTCATTGATCTGACGTCGAATAAATTGTCCCTGAAGCTTGCGCACACACGTCACTTCAAGCACCCAGAAACGGGTTTCAATGCCAGATTTTTTAAAACTAAAAAAAATGCACCGAGGGAAAACCGATATGTCGTGAAAATTGCCATTCACCGACCACTGTCACAACCAATTGAATTGTGTTTTATAATAGATAATATAATTATACATTTGAAAACATTGTGGTTTTCAGGGATTAAAAAAGCTATATTTCACTAGTGTCGACGAAATATTAAGAACGACAATTTATCGAAAATTCGAAAGAAAATTAATTATAAGTATTGATAAGAAATTAGGTAAATATCATTGACATATCAACCTCCGGATTTAATATTACTTGTTTTCATATGCGAATGACCGTATTGATTGGCAATGTAATCAATAATTTGCCACAAGGTAAAGTAGAACATTAGGACCCATGCTATTTCTTACATTACGATTTATTAAAAAGTTTTATCTAAAAAGTTATAAAATATAAATTTTTATTTGAACTATCATTATTTAGCATAAACGCTACATACCTTTCAAAATATAATTCGCAAAATAAAATGTAATATGCGCAAACGATTCTGGCTTGTGTTGTATGTACTGGAAGATATATCCATTTTTTTAAAATAAATTAATACGTTAACTATGAAAAACAAATAATGTTTGCTTCTCAGATGCTGTGCATATGGAGATGATTGTAAACATCACCTTTGTGGGATCAGACTAGGCAAGTTTTGTTTTGTTTACAGACAATTACAACGAGATAAAGGTTTGTCATCACCACGAGGTTCTTTATTTATTACAAGTGACTAAAAACAAAACAGGTCGAACACAAACAGATGAATAAAACACGGGTAACCGCCTTGGAACGGTCAATGCCAAGCACAGTATTTGAGGTAAGGCGCCAAAATCTCAAACATTGTCCACATGTTTCAANACCTCTAGCGGTCACATTTGCTTATTCTCAAAGGAATTCTATCATGCCAACCTGCGTTGTTCACAGGCACAGGACATTGACAAAATTAAGTTCTATGTCAGGATTCGCCGAAAAACTCAAATAAACAAAACACATAAACGAATCATAAGCATGTCTAGTCTTCCTTACGAATCCTGTAACCGTTCTAGTTTATATTGGCTAAAGAGTTATGTGTTTGGTTGCAGTTACTCGTAAAGAGTTATGTGTTTGGTTGCAGTTACTAAAGAGTTATGTGTTTGGTTGCAGTTACTCGATACAAAGAGTTATGTGTTTGTTTGCAGTTACTCGATACAAAGAGTTATGTGTTTGGTTGCAGTTACTCGATACAAATAGTTATGTGTTTGGTTGCAGTTACTCGATACAAAGAGTTATGTGTTTGGTTGCAGTAACTCGTAAAGAGTAATGTGTTTGGTTGCAGTTACTCGAAACAAAGTTCCATGGATATCACTGATGCTTTCCACACATCAGGTAGTTGTTGGTGTTATATTTCAAAAGTATGTTATGATAAACATTCGTTCCTAGCAAGACTGGAGCAACAACACGATATTGTGCAACTGGGACAGCCAATATAATGGTAAGTTAAATACTATACACTATGTTATTCTTGCTGCGATGAAAAGTTAATTTTATATAAAATAGATAGAGATCGAAAACAATTTGATAGAATACACATTTATTCAAAACTATGTGTGCACCGATATATCCAGTTAATCAGTGGTATCATTATTATCTTGTAATAAACCTATATTTAACAATAGTGACACGACTGATTGATAAAAATTGACGCAAATGAAATGGTTAATAATTTACAGTCTTTGGGAAAACAAACAATAGGAATTACAAATCCGTGGACATACTGAAAGAAATAATGCCTCAACCAATGTTTGGTTTATACAGTGTCACATTTAGCATAAAGTTATTGGTAACAATCGTAATGGAATTTATATAATGAAACGTATTCAAATTAGCCAAATTTAAATAGAAACTCCCTAATGAACGGTATTTAATATTTTCAGTGTAAGTCTGTGGGATGAGTATTATTTCGCACACTGATGTACCTTGTTCATTTATTTCTTGAATCTGTGACAAAAAGTTGAAAAATTCTCACTTTGATAAACTGAGAACAAGTCCCTTTAAATTGCACAGTCTGATAAAACTGGGTTTTCTATAAAGTCTCGATGCAAGAAAATTTACAACGTGTGGATCCTTTGCAATAAACCTCAACCCACTTTGACAATAAACACTGATATTTTTTGCTTTTAACATTCAATCATATTCGCAAAATGTATTTACGTCAACGGTAAAATAAGGTATAGAAGGTTGCGGCAGTTTATTAAACCGATGATATATTTATAGCAACACCTGATGCTATTATCACAACCCAATAGTTGTGTTATCAGAATAATCACAAATGACCGAGTTGGTTCATAATAGGCACACAGGTCAGTGGTTCGATCCCAGATGCGGCTAACTTTTTTTTTACTTCTTTTGTTTCTTTCTTTAATTTCATTCTTGTTTTTTACTGGAGCTCTTAATTCCTGTTGTTTGCATTAAACAATTTAAAGCATTTAATCACAAATTTCAAAACATGCCGAAATATGTCAACAAGTCCCTGTTATTGATGATTAAGGTCGAGTGTGATATTGTATGGTCTTATGTTTGTGATTAAACAGTGAATTATTGTGGTGTT
Organism: Dreissena rostriformis; assembly: GCA_007657795.1. Classification (NCBI taxonomy): domain Eukaryota; kingdom Metazoa; phylum Mollusca; class Bivalvia; order Myida; family Dreissenidae; genus Dreissena; species Dreissena rostriformis. The sequence goes on from VMBQ01001497.1 coordinate 94,154, forward strand.
TCTTTTGTAAGCTGTTATGATCACAGTTAAGATTGTAAAAAAATATATAATGTTTATGCATATCTCTAACATTCTATGTACCGGTACTTGAGTATGCCTAATTACTTTATTTAATGAAATTTGACATAGACGGTAGGGATTGTTAAACAAAAAAATCTCTGTTAAAAGTGCGGTGACCCCCTTTTTTATTTTTGTTTTATGATGACAATACGTAGATGAACATATTTGAGCAGTTTCGCAGAAAGTCATTATATAGATTTTTTTAAATCCATTTTTGTGGTTTAAATAGTAAACAATTGACGTTTTTTTTGGTGACNTTTTATTTTACCTAGACTCGCCGTACCTACTCTACGTGTATGTGTATTATTCTATCGCTTTAGATTCTTGTTCATTTGTATATTTAATTAAATATTTGTTTCGGAAATGCTTTACATTAACATCGAAAATACGGTCTTCTGCGATAAAATCATTAATATTGCTTGTGCGCTTGGTAAATAAAATTTCACGCAGAGAACGAGCCCCGAAATTAGTGTTTGCATATCCATCCAAACTAAGTAATCGGCATTTTACACAATGCATTACAGTTTCTTCTTGAAATAAATTGCAATGATCTGGGGTTAGTAACACATGATGGTACTTTGTCAAACAGTTGTAAACGAGAGAGAATTTAGTTGATATTTGTATTCACTTCATTTCATCTTGCCTCAGACAGTTGTTATTCTTTGCTCGTGTGCATTTTTTCAAAGATTTAATAATTAATTTGCAACTAAATGGAAACATTTTATTTTATTGCTTATAAACTTAAATATCAATGCTATGAGGTTAATTTTGGATTTTTTTAACAGGACAATTTATAATAATACAAATGCCTGTTATCTTTATTCAAGATTCTTTGGTAATTAACAAAATTAGCACGTTCGGTCATTTTTGCATGAAAAATGAAGTTTCTATCATACCCCTACACAAGTGTTGACCGTTTAGGTATTGACTAAAAAATCCATCAAATCTACACACCCACTGGTTGACGAATGGGAATATGATCGGTATGCAAAGTACACTTTATCGCATATTTATTTAATTTATTACGTTGTCTACCTGCGTTAAGCAGAATTGCAAATAATACGAACTGAAATTTAACTTCCTTGTTTCTCGTTTATAACGTCTGCATGGTCCTCACTTTTATTTCGCATCTATGTGTACGCCACGATTAATGGCAGGCTGAACAAAGGAAATGGAATGTACGTTTCATGCGGATTTGGTTTATATGTATGTATTTCATTATTTGACTTCTATACACAGTAGCGTTATGCTGTTTATTATGTTACTCTTTGTTGTGTTTGTTTAGTGTTCAAAATTAGTTTCACGTGCATGTGTGTTGAAAGGCCAAAAGAGTGATTCAGTTTCGACTTGCTCGTAATGTTTTACGAAAGGTAATGTTGTTAGCATAACTGTTTAAGGTCTTATCTGATTTAACGAGTGCTTATGTGGAGGTGTATTTCTAAACATGAATAAAAATCATGACAACACTAAATATTTAGAAATTATGTCACCGCTTTAATTCAAACGTAGATTTCAGGAACGTGTATGTGTGTAGTTTATTTCTTGTTTACACTTTTTTCAATATGCTATTACTTTCAAATAGCAAAATCTTAAGGCTGACGTTACCTTGTATATTATGATTCATGAACCAATACGAGAAACTGAACTATTAATTCAAATGTTGAACAAAAGTTTTAAATTAACATTGTTAAATTAGGAAATTTTAGTATATCATAAGATATTAGCAGTACAGCTATTTATGATATTTGAGTCAACTTAAGACCTTTCGTTTACATATAATATAATGATTTTTCTTTAAGTCTAACAATTGATAGTTTAATTTCTCATATAACTGATTTCATAAATACCCGTCTTCAAGCGTCTTGCATCAGCTTTTAATCCTGTCCACCAAATCGCTGTGATAGTTTTACTCATAGTTACGGCATACTGACAATACGTTTTTTGTAGGTATTTGAGTTGCGTTAAACCTGTTAGATTTTTATAATCTCTTTGCACAGGTAAATGTGATTGAGTTCGGTTAAGACGTTCATTGATCTGAAGTACGTTTCAAAATACTTACGTATATAGCGGATGTAATCGATATATCCAATATGGCTTTTTAAACCGCCTTTTCAGGCTACTTTTTCAGTACCAGGATGACACCTAAAGGCATGTGTGTGATTATTTCTGGGTCAAATGCTTTGCATCAACTATTTAAATGCGGTAAACACTCATTGTGGTTTCGTTGTCTGTATTATCCTGTATGTTATAATAATTTATGATAGTAACAAGAATTTTGTCAAGATTTACGGACTTGCATGTTCCTACATATAACGCAACTCCAGAACAAGCGTTTTATTTGATCTGCATTAAGAACCTGATTGTTGGGTACTTCTTACACAAATGCATTCAAGTGTTATTCATTGTTGACATTTCATTAAAATAATCTTAAGAATGACTCAGCTACATGTTTATGTTCTGCTGAAAGCGACGACTGTGATTTAAATTCAGTTTTATATGACAGTATTTCGTTTGTATGCAAAGTATGTTATGCGACATCAGATACGGCACTCCTTCTAGATAGAAGATTTTGTAACGGCGATATTTGATATAGAATCTTGATATTACACAATACCAAATGAGATATCGCAGTATGTGTTGATCAAAAGATAAAGCCGATATGCTCTGTCAGTGAATCTTATATGGATATTGAATGTCGTTGTTGTGACGGTCGTTTGTTCAAATTTATATTACAGCAACAACAACAACATTTGTTCAGCAGTGAAGCTTATACAAGCTCATAGCCTATATTGTATATGCATTATACAATTTATAAGTAATGGTAAAATATAGAAGTTAAGACAATAGTGTTATGAACTTGTTAACATGGTACATTATAAAAGGAATAAATAATTGCATCTAATATTGCAATTGCACATCTGATATTTACTAATTTACTTACACGCCATACGATTAGAAGACTTTTCAGTAGGGTGAGGAACATATTGATACCGATTTTTCAAAACGAGATTATTTACATGGAATATTAACAATAGATGATTTAAAATAAAATATTAACATGGAACTTAATTTAAGATTGCATAGACAAGTTTGTATTACCAGTGGTAATTCTATAGATTTGACAAAGTTAACTTTAACACATTCCCAACATGCATATGTATCAATTTTACAGCTATAAAACTAAATATATCAAAGTTATATCATTACATAAAAACATGCATGTGAATATACGGCGTACATATATACAACTTTATATGAATATTTACAATAATGGTTTGTCAAGATGAACACAAATCTTCGCAATTAAACCATCATACGTGCTCTTAAGTGCGATCGTATATTCGGCTTCATTTATTTGTTGCGAACCCCACACTAGAATTGAAAAGGGCACAAATAAAAAGTTAATTAACAAAAAGTAACAACTTAAATTTTTAAACGATCATCTTTGGTTTGTATCTTCATAACTAATGCGAAATCGATGATTATGGTTAATTTTACAACTAAACACACACAGTTAACATAACATATGCGAAGAGTTATAAGCCTTAACGGTATGCACATATTCTTTAATATTCTTGAATATGCCTTACGATGAAAATGTTACTTTCCATACTTTATTCGGCACCCTTTATATACATATTTAGGAATATCCCGCTAAATTAATGTGTTGATGTTAAAATATGCCATAACGGTATGCACATACAGTCGATTGGTGTATAGCGGATTTTAGTGAGTAACGGATAGGTTAAAAGTTTTTTGCAAAATACTTTTATTTATGTTAATATTTATAGTTTTCTATGAATTGAATTCAAAGAGGCTATCATTGTTAAGTCAAATCATGTTTTTGTTGACGTGTGTCAATGTTTACAACTGGTTCTTTTTTCAAAAGCAAAACAAGGTCACGTTATGTACGAACCGTTTTCGTGACGACAGGAAAAGTGCAGACGTATGTTTTTTTTTGTTTTTTTTGCAGATTTTGTTTGGAAAACATAACGTTCATTGATGTAATATTGTAGTATTATGTTTCCTTTACAAAAGTAAGAATGCTCAGAAACCAAATTGATGCGTGCCATATAAAATAAGCATGAAAGCTGCAACTCGTGATTTTGTGAATATCGGACATGTGGTGACCTATATTCAGGAATGTGGGGATTGTCTCAAACTAAATATATACTCAATTGAAGTTGTCCAATACACATGTGGTTAAGGTGTGGCTATAATATTAATTTAAAAAAAACACATCATTTTGAATGAAAAATAATCAAATTATAACGAAAAATCGATTTCTCTGAAAACATATTTTTCACTATCAAATCTTTTTATATAAGTAATGGGTTGTATACAGCCTGTGCTGTGCGAAACCACTGCCTCGTCAGCTGGGAGCCGCCCATCAATAAGCGTTTCATCCTTTAGTCCTAGGACACTCTCCGGGCGGTGGAACCGCAGTGCTGATCAGGCACTACGGGTCAGTGGTTATCTGCCAGCTCTTCTCCTCCCTCTTAATCCATAGCCAACTAGACGCTCTCTCTGCTGCTTGACCCAGTCTCCCAACAGCTCTCTTTCTCTCTCCTCCTCTGATTCCTAGGGCACTTAGCATTCTCCACAGTGATTGTGCGGGAAAACCTCTGGCGCCAATTTCGATCGGGAATAGCCATGTTTTCCAACCGCGGGAACTGCACTGGTCTAAGAGATCAGTGTATTTGGCATTCGTCCGCTCATATGCCATGTCGCACCTTGATTCCCATGGGACGGTGAGTTCAATTGTCACCAGCTTCTTGTGTTTGGTGGACCATATCACTATGTCCGGCCTCAGTGTAGTTTGGACGATCTCGGGGAAGACCAGCTTCTTCCCTAAGTCGACTTTCATCTCCCATTGGTCTGATTCATCTAAGATCGACGTGCTTCTAGGAGCTGGCTTTGTGCTTGTTTCCCCTGCCTTGACAAAGTTGATCTTTGTAGATGCTGTTTTCTTTGCTGTTCTTTTCTTCCTTCTCTCACGCTCAAGTACATCTGCTAACTCCCTAAGGACAGAGTCGTGTCTCCATCTGTAGCGGCCCTGTGTCAGCGAAGTCTGAAATGATGACAGAATAATTATGTTCCATGGTGCCTGGCTTGCTACAAAGACTGCATCTTGGGTCTTCCACTAGACCCCATCTGTGAAGGTTGGTTGGGGATGGCAGCAGGTCGTAAACTGACCTTAACAGGAATTTGAGTCTTAACGGCTCATACTGCCAGATGTCTGCCCAAGTCAACTTCCTCTCTGTTGTTGTCCATTTGTTCCACGCACATTGTCCTCCCATTTCAACTGATCGGGCTCTTCTGTACTCCTCTTCATTCGCCCGATTTCTTTCTGCACCATCTGACTCCTCTCTCGTTTATATGCCGTACTCCATCGCTTTGGTTTTATTATACCAAGCCCTTGTCTGCCCAGCGCAGTAGTTCCGACAATGTATTTGTGTCTCAGTATACTTTCAGCTTGGGACACCGCCTGGCTTCACGTCCTTGTCTATATGCCTGCCGTCCAGATCAGGTCATCAGAAGATTCTTTCAGTGTCACCACCATTCTAGCCTTAGCAACTTTGTACTCCTCAACAACTGATTATATTGGGAGTTGGAGCTGGTTGGTCCTCCCATACAGTCCGATGCTGGTGGGACCCCTAGCCATCTACATGTACGGAGGTATCTGTTGATGGTTCTTTCAAAGCTTTCCACATTAGAAACTGCTATCTCATACAGCATAAGAGGTCACATGAGTCTTGGTTTCAATCCATGTTGGAATAACTATGCCTTGAATTTCCCAGGAATTGATGTCTGATCTATCTGCTTCAGACCTTCTTGGAGTTGGTTCTTGGTGCGTTGTATGCTGCTTGTGTCGCTAAGGCTGGCATCGTACCATTTTCCTAGGCATTTGATAGGATTGTCTACTATGGATGGTATTTCTTCACTCTGTACCTGGAGGGTGAACCTTTGAGTAACCTCTCCCTTCTTGATTACCAAACTCCTCGATTTCTTTGGTTTGAACTTCATTCTTGCCCAAGTCACTGTCTCATCCAATGCTCCAAGAACCCAACGAGCTTGCACATGTGTCGTTGTAGTTACGGTGAGGCCATCCATAAAAGTACATCGCGAAAATAGGTGACATAACGATATACACACTATAAATAACGCAAATAGATTGATCATTTATATATAAAATATATACAATTCACTACGCATGCACAATTTGCATTCCTGGGTTTACCACGTGACGATGATGATCAATCTACTTGCGTTATTTATAGTTAACTAGTTACCTGGTAGACATACCCAGTAAAAATAAATAAATAAAAAATAAAGTAATAATAAAAAACAACTTTTTCCAAGTAATGTTATATACCAGTCGTGTTATTTTAATCATTATAAACTAATAATTGTAAAAAAATACGGTATTTTATAACTTTTCTTTTTTCGTCATTCGTGGTTAACAGTCCCTTTAAAATTCATGTATTTTAAGAATATATGACGAATATATATTCGTTACTTACAATGACAGCAATGCGAATTCATACTTATTGTTCAAAGATAAACCGTTTTCTTTTCTGATTTAATATTTGCTTAAATCCAATCCCTACTTGTAACGAAACTAGTGTTGTGTATTTAACAGAAAATGAATGTAGAAAGTTAATTACTAGAAAATTTTCTCTTGTAGATAAATCACTAAAAATTAATCGACTGTGTGTGTGAAAGTGTTTTGAAAAATATTGTATGGACGCATTCTCAAAATGGCTGTTGAAAAACCCATCGTGGTAGCGTTCGAGCTTGGAATACAAGAATGTGGGTATGCATTTGTTCACCGGTCCAGCAAAAACGATTTGCTACATGGTACGGTCAAATCAGTTGACGCCTATAGAATACATAAGGAACCTTCAAGCATTCTCTTAGATCCATTGCACAAACTCAGTTCTTTCGGATCTGAAGCCAGAAAAAGTTATGCTTTTTTTGGAGAAGCAAGATACAGCCCGAGGATGGATACTGTTTAACGAGTATACAGCCTTCCTCCAACAAGGACAGGTATGCGCAAACGAAAACTTATAAAGTGCATTACTTAATCATGTGTGGTTGGATTGGAAAAGATTTAGTAAAAAGTTTAGTTCAACAATAATACACTTTTGACAATATTCAAGTTGTTTAAGTAAAGTAAATCATTATTTGCGATTGGTTTGAAGTTTATTTTCTTTACATATGAATCTGTCTTAACATGAGTTTCTTCACTTTCGCTTTCACACTACGAACGGGAACTGAATCAATTGTCCAAAACGTCCCATACAAACAGGACGTTACACTGTGAAAACAATAAACATAAATGACATGTGCCTTTATTAATACGCTAGCAAAGTTTGTTCTACCTGTTTACAGTCAAAACTGTAAGCACCTCAAACTTTCCCGGTGGCCATGTAACTTTAGCTTTGATATCCGTGGGTTTATAAGAGCAGCAGTTTGGTCCTGTTTCTTACAATACAGCCATTTCTAAAAACGCATTTCATTCGATCGAGATGGTTGTTTAGGAAAAGCATTTATTGAATGAAGGCCCATTGAGAAGCAATATTCGGGCGTTTACTAGATCAGTATTAAGGGTATCATGTTATAAGTCGACCATTACAATTACAAGAAGGCATCGCATACCTGACTTGAAAATTCCTTTTTTTAAACGTTTTGAAATAACTATTAAATGGTGTATTGCAGGAGTTATCACGAGACACGACCATACAGGATGCACAGGGAAATATGCACACCGCATTTCAAATAATTGCACAGGTCCTACAGTATTTAAAAAACAAAGTGATGACCATTTTGACAGGCGAAAAAGAAAAGGATGTTCAGTATGTTATTACAATTCCGGGAAATGACAATGAAGCTGCTAAACTATTTGTCATCGATGCTGCGAAAGAGGTAAGGCTTCAACAAATTGATTACATGTTCGTCGGATTTTCCGCACATAAATTTCGATAATGATTTTTTTATTGAGCTATATGGCTTATTCCCTTTGTCATAGCAGAGTTGTTGTGTTTTTGTTGTTGTTGTTTTCAATTCAATTTGGTTACATGTACATATTTACGACATAGACTGTTTTTTGTTAAACAGCAAATAGTACAACAATGAAGAATTTAATAAGCCGAATACGCTTCACAGAAATGTTCAACAAATATGTACACACTAATTTTTATTATTCTGCGCCTTGCGTTTGCTTTTAAGTATATCAAAAGTGGATTGAAACTATTTTTATTGAGCCCGCTCGCTCCAATTTTGGGGGAAAATTTTCTTCTCACAATTAATCAATTTGTTATGGGTACGATTTGATCACATATGCAAATTAAATAGTTGTCACATATACAAATAACATATGTGTATATTATGGTGTAAAGAATATTGTATAGGTTTGGTCGACAGTAGTTCATTTTATGATGATCTTCGAAATATATCTTTAGCAGATATTTGATTCGCAAAAGTCGCTTTCGACAATTCTTTGGAATTAATTAAGATAATGGAACTCATTTTGACGTTTTATTAAACAGTTTGAAGGGAATCATTGTTATATTTTAAGCAAATATTAATCCCTAACCCTTTAATATTTAAGCATGTATGACGAATTCCCTTCTCACTTGGAATATGTTTACTATATTACGTATTGATTAATGAATAGCATTATGTTACTCTTTACGAGTTCGTATATTTTAGTACAGTTTAATATATACTTTTTATAAATTATAAGGCTGGTATAGACCCCGAAAGATTAACGATAGCATTGGAAAAAGAGGTAGCCGCTCTGTGGAGTACAAAAGTCAACACACGCTTGAACAATGAGTTAAAGATTGATGGGAGCAAGTTTTTGGTGATTGACACGGAAGGTAAATGTAGTCATGTCTTCTCAATTTTATTGAATGAATTGAAATAGAATTTCTACCATAATCACACGCGCACTCACATTCAAACACACAGGGTGCTTACCGTCGTTAATACCCCGATATACCAACTGTTGTTATCTACAATTATGGACGAGCCGAGAGGCAAGCCCAATGTGCGTATGCCAGTGATGTACGGCTAAATATATATCACAGTTTTGAACGCGACGTTTGGAAATGATCATTGTGTTATACACATATGATGTAATTTGAATCATTTGCATTATTAGCGTGTACAATTCATTATAACGTCAATGCCGCGAAATAGTTCAAGCGATCGCATAATAAATAACTTTGAATGACGCAAGTTTTAAACATTCTTAATATCAAACGACTCAAGCCGTCGTCTCCTTGGTTTTATTCGTACGCACCATAGCTCTAAACCGTAGACTTTTACTGCTGTTTCAAACAATTTGCCATAAATTATTTCTGAAAGAACACATTGCATTAGAATCTTCTTTGTATGCAGGCGAAAACGTCGATATGAATTTATTCGAGACGTTAAAAAACGGGAACATTCGAAGGCTAGATTCACAAAGTGCGAGCCATTGCGGTGGTAGATGTATCGACAAAGAACTGATCGAGTTTTTAGCAAGTCATACTGATTCCGGTACATATAAGCCAGTGTGTGACATCAAAGTTCCGGAATACGAGGACCTTATCAGTCACTTCCAAACTTACAAAAACACATTTGATGGACTTGGATCTGTAACGGTTCGCCCCCCTTTGAGATTACTCCACAGCTTCCGCCCGTCCAAGAACGCCATTGTTATTGCAAACAAAATTAAAATAGATGCGACTGTTATAAAACAATGGTTTAACGTGTGCATGACATCCATTAATAAATGTCTTGGACATTTTCTAACATCAGCAAAAGACGTTCGAGTTATGTTAATGATCGGCGAATTTGGACGTTGCCCTTACATTCAGAGTCAAATACGGCACGAGTATCCAAATGTTGTGCTCATCGAAAAAGGCAAATTTATGAATGAAGTACTTAAAGGGGCATTGATTAGCGTGATGCCAGGAAATGAGACACCTCCTTTAGACACCAAGGTACCCACCGTTTTAGGGTTGACGGCCATCAAACTTAAACATTATACGTACGAATTGAATAATACAGTATACAAATACCAGGCTCTTTTGAAATATACACATAATTATTTATACATATTGAATATAACGTGCAGCCTTGTACTTGTAATATGATAGGGTGAAGTATTTGACATCAACTGATATAATTCATTCGAAAGGTTCAATACGAAAACGTAGTAATGTTTTAATTTTTTTCACTGATTCTTTTCAGCAAAATCCAACATTTCAAGTTGTAGGCGCGTTTGATATAGGCACAACCTACAGTGGATATGCCTTTTCCTTTATCCATAACCCGCGCAAAGTGCAGACAAAGAATTGGTACGCTTGTGGTCCTTCTGCTTCACTGACTTCACTGAAAGCTCCGACTTGCGTCCTACTGAATCCTGAAGGACAATTCCACTCCTTTGGTTTTGAAGCTGAAAACCACATTGCAAGCCTTGATTCGGCAAAAGAGTGGAGACTTTTTAGGCATTTTAAAATGATTCTTCATGGAAAGAAGGTTGTGGTTCAGAGTTTAAACACAAATATGCAACTATTATCTTGCACATATCTCCTATTAAATCCATTCAATAATTCATAACATATATCTTTCATTATTTCGCCTTTAACCGCGCTTTCTTAATGCTACATTTTTATATTGATTGCAAATATTTATTAATCTAAATGCACCTTACGTTGCAATATACGTTTGAATGAATAATATTTATTTAAAACGTTAATATGAGTCTTACAATTGAATACATTTACCACTATCATTAAATAATTGTATAAAGAAATAAGCTTATACATTTACTAGTACAATATGTGTATAGTATACAGTTCGGTATTTAATATTTACAACTTTTATTTTGTTTAAGGCTTTATCCAGAAAAACGACTATTGAAGACCTTAGTGGCGATAGCCACCCTGCCATGCCGATTTTCTCGATGGCAATACGTTATCTCCATAAGCAACTCCTGGAGGCAGTTCGTCTGCAGGTTCCGGAAATGCCAGAGGCATGTTTTAAGTATGTTGTGACCGTTCCTGCAATTTGGGATGACAACGCAAAACAGTTCATGAGAGAAGCTGCCATAAATGTATGAATATACTCTATTTTCATCCAGTTTGTGTCGGTTATTAATTGCATTTCAAACAATTAGTGTCATTACTAGCATTTACTCATCATCGTTTACAAATTGCCCATACCGCGATTAACTATAATGTACACTTACATACTGGTATAGTTTTGTAAACATCAGAAATCTAAAATCAAAACAAGACATGTTTAAAAACTGTGTTATATTCTATTTCAGCGCGTATAATTAGGTATATCTATTATTTCGTATGTTGTTGATACAATATCCAACCATCTTACATTTAGATTGTTAATAAAATATTATTTATACTCATTTAAGTTTTGTTCTATCATGTATCAGAAATGTATAATTATGTTTCTGTTGTGTTCAAGTTATTGGGCTGAAAGACATTTCTTGAAATATTTGTTGAACAATAAGTTTAATACATGTGGTGAAATTAAAATGTTGTTTAAAAGGTATAGGTTTTTCAGGCTGGAATAGATGGCCACAGACTGAAGCTCGTACTTGAGCCGGAAGCAGCTCCCCTCTGGTACATGACTGCTGAGGGAGACCAGAGCTTACAAACAGTTCCGGTCGGCAGTAAATATATGGTGGTCGACCTTGGAGGTTTGTCATTCTGGACATCATTTCATATAAGAAACATATATAGAAATATTGAAACTCCAGAAAGATTACCAACAGAGAAAATCTTTTTAACCGCGTTAGTATTTTATTTAAGGCAAGTGACCGATGCCATATACAATACATGGCGATACATACAACACAATATAAAACATAAAAAGTATAAAAGCTGGGATCAACGCCTTGGAACGGGCAATGCAGAGTATTTGGGTGGGGGGTTAAACTCAATTGGAAGGGAATGTAAGCTGTTGAAAACACAGACATTATAAAACAGACATTAAATAAACGTACATGTATGTGCTTCATTCTGTAGTCACCGCATTGGAACGGTCAATGCATAAACAAATTGTGGTCTTACACCGGTTGAATGACTAACCTCATAGCGTGGTTATTCAAATTTAAAAGCAATAAATGACTTTTTAATTGCAATTTAATTACTCGATAGTTTAATTTGTATAAGAACACAAAGATTACAATTTGTTTAGGCACGAGGGCTTCAATATACATATCACTTGAAGTCTTTATTGTTTGCAAGATTTGAGAAACTAGCCTAATAAAGTACACCCCCAGAACATCGAAATGCATCTCAAAAGCAATCGTAATGCAGGGTTTAAAAAGCCCGAAAGTAATAAATAAATATTATATTGTTTTAATTTTTTTAGTCTTATCCGTATGAGGAGGAGTTTGCATAAGTGGCATAAGTGATCGTATATGTTAAAACAAGTATGTGTTAATATATTGATCTTTGGTAAACTCTTGCGTTTCAACATCTATAAACAATAAACATTTATAATAACAATGTTAACTTGTTTACGTGAAAACACGTTATATAATCATTTATTTGTTATGGACAAATAATCTGTACAAACCAACATTGTTTAATGGTAAATTTAAGGAGGCACTGCTGATGTATCCATCCAGGAGCGTTTACCAAACAACCAGATACGTGTGATTCAAAAAGCGAGCGGTGGCCCTTGGGGTGGTACTTGTGTTGATAATAACTTCATCACCTTTTTGGAAACGACGTTTGGAAAACATAATATTGCAGAATTTCAGAAAAACGAACTCTGTGATTACTTTGACTTGATACAGAGTTTTGAAACAAAGAAGCGATCAAAATCAGACAGTTCATTTCATCTGCGCATTCCAATGTCGCTTAATACGTCGATCAATTCAAAAATGAAAGCCAAGTTTTTTACACTCAGAAAGTCGAAGAAAACAAATCCCATTGCAAGTGATAAAATACCAATTGACTCTTCTACATTAGTATCATGGTTTGAGGAACCTACCGACATGCTAATAAAGCATATCAAAAAGCAGTGTTTGAGCACCGAACTAAGTGACGTACGTACACTTATGCTTGTTGGGGGATTTGCCGAGTCAACATACGTACAAGAGAAAATCAGACATGAACTTCATGAAATTCGTTTAGTTGTTCCGGAGGACGCTGGTCTGGCAGTACTAAAAGGAGCCGTCATATATGGACACAATCCTTCGTTAGTTGCATCACGAATAATGCCTTACACCTATGGCATAGCAATACAAAAAGTATTTGACCCAAGGGAGCATTTGGGTCGAGATAAAACTAATGTAGACGGTACATGGTATGTGGACAATTGTTTCCAAGTATTTGTAAAAGTCAATGAACAAATAAATGTAAATCATCGTGTGACCCATTCAGCAATCCCTTCTGGAAGGATGGCTTTTTGCCATGTATACAGAACAGTGCTGCTGGATCCAAAGTTTACAACAGACACAAAATGTGAACTGCTGGGAACAATTAACATAGACGTGCGGGATGACGTACCGTGGGGTGACCAAGAGCACGATGTGACGTTCATGTTTGGGGACACAGAGCTGCTTGTAATTGTGAAGGATACGACAACAGGAAAGGAAGTTCAGCTCACCTTAAATTGCCTTAAATAGTATTTGAGGCGATACGGTATCTAACATTCCAAGTATGTACGTGTAGAAGAATAATCATCTATGATGCACACTGTCTAGTACTTAAAGAGTTTTCAACAACATATTTGAAGTTATATTAAAAGACCTTTATATGATTAGTAAGCACAGTGTTTAATTGGATCGCCAAACATAAAGGTTGACTGTTGTTCCAGAGGACGCTGGTCTGGCAGTTCTTAAAGGAGCTGTAATATATGGACACAGTCCTTCGTTTTTTGCATCACGAATAATGCCTTACACATATGGTATATGTGTACAAGATAGATTTGACCCAAGAAAACATTCGGTTCTAGATAAAATTAATAAAGGTGGTATATGGTATGTGGATAACTGTTTCGAAGTATTTGTTAAAGTCAATGAACAGATAAATGTAAATCATCGTGTGACCCATTCAGTAACCCCTATTAAAAGGGCGACTATTATCGCTGTATACAGAACAATGTTGCTGGACCCAAAGTTTACAACAGACAAGGAATGTGAACTGCTGGGAACACTAAGCATACACGTAGGGGATGACGTTCCGCTGTGTGACAAAACGTGCAATGTAACGTTTATGTTCGGGGACACAGAGCTGCTCGTAATTGTGAAGGATACGACAACAGGAAAGGAAGATCAGCTTACCTTAAATTGCCTTAAATAGTATTTAAGGCGATACGGTATCTAACATTCCAAGAGTTTTCACAAACAGATTTTGAGGTAAAATTAAAGACCATTATGTGATTATTTAACACAGTGTTTTATTGGATCGGTAAAACAGAAAGGATAATTATTGGTCACGTTTATGCCTCACTTACCGTTGTTAAACAAATGTTGTTCTTCTACAAAAACCAATTTTACAGATGACACGCATACGAGGAAATGTTTCAGGAAATGCCAAAAGAAGTGGAAAAGTGGACATCGTGTACACAATATTTTGCAGTGGACTTGAGTTGTGACAAAGACCTTTGACTGATTAGTGTGAACAATGTGTGCGAAAGCTTGTCTTATTATGGGCAATTATATTCGGAACTTCTGGTGATAGCTTTCCATGCATATGCAAGGTTAGTTTTGGAACGAAATAACACCACTCGTTATTTTTGAATATAAACTNTTTCGTACAAGAGAAAATCAGACGTGAACTTCCTGAAATTCGTTTAGTTGTTCCGGAAGACGCTGGTCTGGCAGTACTAAAAGGAGCTGTAATATATGGACACAATCCTTCGTTAGTTGCATCACGAATAATGCCCTACACATATGGTATAGATGTACGAAAAAGATTTGACCCAAGGGAACATTTGGGTTGAGATAAAACTAATGAAGATGGTAAATGGTATGTGGCTAATTGTTTCAAAGTATTTGTTAAAGTCAATGAACAGATAAATGTAAATCATCGTGTGACCCATTCAGTAACCCCTTCTAAAAGGGCGGGTATTATGCATGTATACAGAACAATGTTGCTGGACCCAAAGTCTACAACAGACAAGGAATGTGAACTGCTGGGGAAACTTAAAATAGACGTACCAGATGACGTACCGCTGGATTACAAAAAGTACGATGTAACGTTTATGTTCGGGGACACAGAGCTGCTCGTAATTGTGAAGGATACGACAACAGGAAAGGAAGATCAGCTTACCTTAAATTGCCTTAAATAGTATTTAAGGCGATACGGTATCTAACATTCTAAGAGTTTTCAATAACATATTTGGAGGTAAAATTAAAGACCATTATGTGATTATTAAACACAGTGTTTTATTGGATCGGTAAAACAGAAAGGATAATTATTGGTCACGTTTATGCCTCACTTTCCGTTGTTAAACAAATGGTGTTCTTCTACAAAAACCAATTTTACAGATGACACGCATACGAGGAAATGTTTCAGGAAATGCAAAAAGAAGTGGAAAAGTGGACATCGTGTACACATAATTTTGCAGTCGACTTGAGTTGTGACATAGACCTTTGACTGATTAGTGTGAACAATGTGTGCGAAAGCTTGTCTTATTATGGGCAATTATATTCGGAACTTCTGGTGATAGCTTTCCATGCATATGCAAGGTTAGTTTTGGAACGAAATAACACCACTCGTTATTTTTGAATATAAACTGTGGCAATTGTGACAATGACATTTGACCTTAAAGATAGGTAATAAACGCGGTACAATATCTGGTCATGTGGATAATACTCATATTTCGTATAAATACATCTGCGCAACTCTTGTTGGGGATTTCTCAAGAGCGTACATATCGTATGTGTTGGACTGGAATACTCAACACAGTCCAGTGTTGTAAAATTAGAATACATAGGATTTTATGATTAACGAAATCTGTGACACGTTTAAGAGATACCTCATATCCGTTGCCAGATAATGACAAGTAAGCGTTCAATGAATCGGAAAATATAAACTTACTGTGCTAGTTCATAAGTACCTGTTTTGAACTGTTGTGGCGTTTTATTAAGTAATTATGGTATGTGATTGTTTTCGATCTCTATCGAGTTCATATCAAATTACCGTTTTCGCAGCAAGAATTACATAATTTAGTACAGTATGTAAAAAACAGTGTTAACGAGTCTAACATCAAAGAAGTCCATATATATCCGCAAGTATTTTCAGCGAATGTTAGTTTTAACATTTGCCTGACAAATTTAGTTATGTATCGCTAGTTTTAAGTGTTTTGCTATTTATTACGCCTATTGTATTTTTGTTTTGTGTTTAGCTATTTAGACATGATATGTCGGACTTGCACTTTGCATAATTGAGTAAGAAGCCACTATCATATCGTTAACATAGTGTGCCTAGAAACTTATTTTCCTGAGAGATGCTGAAAAGCGCTAAGCGAATATACCGAAACTGCTGAATATGTATATATAGGAATGAGTGTGTTCATATAAGATATGTTTATCAACATAAATATCTTTGATGACAAGCACGATAGAGAAATTGTTCGTCAAAATAAAATTATATTGTTTATTTTGTAATCGTATTTGATTTCATGATTGTATTTGTTATGACGTTTTTTGTTTATACAGTTCATCCGCTATTGTGATTGTTTGTGTTAAGTTGAATGATGTGAACATAAAACTGTGTAAACTGCACATTCCTCATGACCTCATTGTTGATAAAATTGTATAATAACTGCGTACACACATTATTACTGGGTCATGTTTCACTTCATCACATGCTGAGCTATAACGGATTCAATGTTTGTGTTCACATTTGACATGTATTGTGTATTCATATATTATCGTTGTAATATTGACAAACGAGTAATTGACCTTTGAGATGTTCTGATACCTGACTATGTCCATATGATCCTTTGCATTGCGTACGGTATGTTATCAGTTATCTTACGGTCATGCATCAGCAATTTTGTTCGTGTTGCTTTTCGACTGCTGATATAGTCGCAGTATCATCACATATAAAAAATGTATAACTAATAGAATTTGAATATTGAATAGCTTTCCTGAAGACGATTTTATTTCAGCATGGCTAATTTGAATACGTTTCAATAGTTTTTAAGATTGAAAACAGTTGTTAACTTGTGCTAAATGTGACCATGTATAAACGAAACATTTTGTAGGCATGATTTTGTTTTCAGGATGCCCAAGGAATTGTTATTGCTTTTGTTTGTTTTCCTTAACACTGTTAAATATCACCATTTTATTTGTGTCATGTTTTGTCAATCGGTCATGTTACTAATTTTTAATATAGGTGTATTACAAGATAATAATGATACCGGTAATTAACTGGATATATCGGTAAACGCATAGTTTTTAATATATATTAATAAACTATCAAATTGTTTTCGATCTCAATCGATTTTATATTAAGTAAACTTTAAGAAAAAATAACAGTGTACAGTATTAAACATACAGTGTTCACGAGTCAAATATCAACTAAGTCCATTTATATTCGCAAGTTTTTTCAGCAAATATTAATTTTAAAATTGGCCGGACAGATTTGGTGTATACTAGTTTTACATTTAGATCAATTAAATCAAAATTGTACATACATTTATATCACTGTATTGTTTATTGTTTATTGAAAAACCTTTACTATAGCTCCGATATCTTGAAGCGACACAAATTTATCATTTATTCATTTTTATCAATTTACGGACGATAATACTGCCAATATTGTGGCTACGTGATGTCACATGATAATAATATCGTTTAGCATCTTCATCTTCAACAATTTAGCCGATTTCTTTATTGATTCGACTGATTTTATTTCACCATATCTAACTAAAAAAATTAATTACATTTTTGATCGTGGTTTGTATCCAGAATCTTGGTGCAAAGGTGCAGTCATACCTATATTAAAAAAAGGTGACAAGAAGGATCCTTCAAATTATAGAGGAAATGTTATTTAAAAAATAATTTCATTTTGTCTTAGAAACAGAATCAATTGTTGGTGTGAAGAAGAAAACATACTTAATCCACTTCAATTCGGTTTCAGAGATAAACGAAGTACAACTGATTGTATATTTATATTACACAGCATTATTCAAAATGTTCTTTTGCAAAAACATAAATTATATTGTGCTTTCATTAATTACGAAAAGGCATTTGATACAGTTATCCACGAAGCATTATGGATAAAATTGATTGAATCAGGTCTTAGCTGCAAAATGATTTCAATGATAAAATGTATTTATGCCGATGTTAAATCGTGTATAAAAAACAGTAAGGATATGTCATATTCCGACTTTTTTGACGTTTCGTTTGGTGTTAAACAAGGAGAACCTCTGTGACGTCACCTCAAGTTTTCATACTGTGTATCAATGATATTAAAGATTGTATTAATGTTCAACATTTTACAAATGATGATTTGCATGTACTATCTCTTTTTATGATGTTATTTGCTGATGATATTGTACTATTTACTACTAACCCAGTAAACCTTCAGAACCATCTTAACGATATTTACCTTTACATGTTTCTGGAGTTTCAATATCCTTTATATAACATACAAAACAACACACATTTATTTCTATCTAATTTATTCCACCATTTCTGTATTCAAAACATGTCATATATTAAGGTATAGTTCTCATTCATAGTCTCCTGTAACAACAAATGAAAGATTATCACAAGTTTGAAAATGTATATCTTTATCAACGTTCATCAAGAAACAACATTTACACTACAAAAATGTGAACACATCATGTACAAATAATGAACAAAATTAAAGTAACAAAAATGGTTAAATCATTGGCTAAGCTAACAAAATTTCTATAAAATGTGGTTTAAATGTACTTCTGACAGTGAGTACTATTTATTCTAACATGATACTCAACGAATTGGCAAACGTCATTCGAAAATGCTTCTAATGCCATATGCGGCCAATACTCAACGAATTGGCAAACGTCATTCGAAAATGCTTCTAATGCCATATGCGGCCAGTGTATTTCGTTGTCAGGATTTACTCTGTCAGCTATAGTCAAACAATGTTTTGTGGTCTCAATTGCGGACAGGGTAGCTCCGGACCAGGATGCGTGGATTGTTCTGGTTGATTGCTGCTAAATCAACTAAGGCTGAAATCTGGTGGTGATTTTTTCAAATGTATAAGAACTCCAAAGTGTTGTTTTTTGGACAACAATAATGATACATCATGAATTTCTTAATTTTAAACAAAATACAATACACATATTCACTTATAATCACAATTAAAATATAATTAAACTAACATAATATTTCTAATATTAGTAACCAAAGTTAATATCTGTTTCACTGGTTTTTAGAAATCGCATTCATTATAAAATTGTGTAGCCTTTACTGTGTTATTGTGTTTTTTTTCATTTAAATTATCACGCATAGCCAAATCAGGGTAGCCATTAAGTGAATAAGGACATGTTTCTCAATACAAACATTTGTAACATCTAAGTGGGGAAGGGGGTGTACATGGTTTTGATGGATAAAAGACTTGAAATTTTGGCAACACAACATGTGGTCCTGAATGCATCTTTAAATACAAACAACATTCATGAATGATCGGACTGAGGTATTTTTGCATTGGCCCTCTCTACAAAAACTGTTAAAACAAATCATGGTAACAAATAATGGTATTGTACAGTATGGTTATGAATGACCAAGAAAGACTAGATGCTTACACAGGCAGCATCGATCACTTACATACAAAATTCAAAATGAGATTGCTGTTTCCTTTTAATTGCAATCATTTTAAAAACT
>VMBQ01001497.1:115703-137216 GCA_007657795.1 Dreissena rostriformis
AGTGTGTTATAAGAGATATAAGTTACTGTACTGATGGGACAATACTGTGTGTAATAAGAGATATATGTTACTGTACTGATGGGACAATACTGTGTGTAATAAGAGATATAAGTTACTGAACTGATGGGACAATACTGTGTGTAATAAGAGATATAAGTTACTGTACTGATGGGACAATACTGTGTGTAATAAGAGATATAAGTTACTGTACTGATGGGAAAATACTGTGTGTAATAAGAGATATATGTTACTGTACTGATGGGACAATACTGTGTGTAATAAGAGATATAAGTTACTGAACTGATGGGTCAATACTGTGTGTTATAAGAGATATAAGTTTCTGTACTAATGGGACAATACCGTGTGTTATAAGAGATATATGTTACTGTACTGATTGGACAATACTGTGTGTAATAAGAGACAATGATAGTTGTACATCAAATGTCTCGAAGGTCACGAAAGTAAGCAACAGATTTGTACACGTTTTTCATAAAAAAACACACACTTTTATTTCGACGTCTACGATCTTGAAAAAAAGAAGAGGGAAGCACGTACACCGCATAGCATAATGGACGTATTCATTAAATAGAAATACAAATATAAAGTTGCTTACGGTGTGAAAATATATTATGCTCATTTACTAAAAACAAGAAAACGACGACATTCTGTTACTCACTCAGTTCCAACTAACCACACTTCAACGCAGTCAGCACCCGCATACGCTTGACCCCCCCCCCCCCCCCCNGCTGTATGTATATGCAGGGCTTTATTTTGTTGATTTCAAAAGCCCCTCAGGACGCGTTTCAGCTCATTATAACTCTTCCGTTGATTTTGTGAAATTACCACGGTGCGAAGTCAATCGATTTCACTTTGCTAACATACAATTAGTTCATAGTTACAAGCTGCTTGTTGTATCAATGGCATAATCATCTCGGTAAGAGCATCCGTCTTTCATGCACATGCCATAATTATCTTCATTTCCCATTCAGATCCTTTTTTTTCAAAAGTGTTCAAATATGTGTTATGTATTAAAAATTAAACCAATGCACTTACAATTATTAATTCATTAAAAATACGTGAACTCTTTACGATAAATACGCTATAGGAATCAAATTTGATATATAAACGACCTAAAAATAACAAGTATACAATCCCATACCGAAACGTCATGGTCTATATTTTAAAAAGGCTTCCCCAAGAAGTCGTTAAGTCCGATAGTATTGCATTTTAAGAACACTATTTAACAACGTTTAACTGACGATTTTGATTAGCATACATGTTTGAGGTTTCAATGCATTATTTTGGCATCATATATAATCGTCCACCCATTAGTCCGGTCAATTCAACCTCAAACTTATTACAAAATTTATGTTATTAACATTAAATATTAGTTTAATGGGCAGAATTCATACTGTTTAATGTTTGGAAACAAATGGTTGGAAAGCCAAAAATTAACATGAACAACTGTATGCTCTTTTCTCAAAATAATACGTTTGAAGTGTTGTCCATATCAATATCAACAAAACGTGATATTTTATTGTAAACAATAAGCAACATGTGTTTTAAAACACTTAACCACAGTTTAAATTATTTAATGCGATGTTTTCAAAATAAATATGTCTTACAGGAAGCAAATTTAGTTTGTTTTAGCTGACTGGATAGGCTTTTATAACATATTTTCGCGACCTTAACATACATTTTAAATGTTAAATCAACTGCATTGATGTCTTCGCAAAGAAATAGTTTGAATCACTATTTAATAATAAATGTTTAACAAATATTAAGTCTTTATTTTCAAAATGAATTAAATAATAATATTACACAAGGGATACAGTAATGACGGTACAGACGTTTTTGGAACTATTTTCCGTCAGTCATTTAACTTAATTAGACACAGAACAGTTTTACAAATTTCGCAATGGTAAAAGGGTTTAACAACACTTTGTAATAAATATATTAATAAATAAACATTGATGAATTTTAATTGAATAACCTGTAGCCTAAAGCAGAGTTGGTGCTGCCATAAATGTTATGAAATGGATGGGCCCATGGTAGCTATGTAATGATTATGTAAATGCCGTTTGAAAACTAAAACATTACTGCACGATTATCATTCTTTGCAGTTGCGGAACATGCCCCATTTAGTTCAATACTATAATCACTGTTTGGAAGCTCTAAAATGTCATAGACAATGACAGAAGTAGAATGGGTTTGATATTGAGATACAACAAACTGTCATGTGATCGGTCACCACAGGTGGAAAGTGACATGAAAAAAGTGTCAACTTGTTCTTAAATCAGCAACATGATACAATTAATTACATGGCGAACAATTTCTGACATTTCAGTCTGATAAATGCCACCGTCTCCTGTCTTAAGGGGTGTTGCGGCAGTTTTGCTGATTTTTTTCCATCTAATAACTTTTGCTCAAAATTTATATTCAAGTAATACATACAAATACTATATGAAAAATGAAATAAAAACATAGGGTCACCGGCCTTGTTTTGATTTTATTCACCATTTTATAACATGTACTTTTTCATTAAATCTGAAAAATCTCTAATTGCATAAAATGATTAATAACCTATGAAATTGGCAACATATTGATATTATATAAGATAATATATATCATATACCATTTAATTAAACCACAAACTACCAAAAAATGAAGAACACAAGTTAAATTTTAAAAAAATTAAATTTTTATAATTTTTATGTCACCCAAAAAAACGTCAATTTTTTACTATTTTAACACAAAAATGGAAGTTAAAAAAGTTCTATCAAATAACTTTTTGCGAAACAGCTCAAATATGTTCATCTACGTATTGTTATCATAAAACAAAAATAAAAAGGGGGGTCACCGCACTTTTAACAGAGATTTTTTTGTTCAACTATCCCTACCGTCTATGTCAAATTTCCTAAAATACATCAATTAGGCGAAACCCAAGTACCGGTACACAGACTGTTATGCATAAACATTGTAGATTGTTTACAATCTTAATTGGGATCACAACGGCTTACTAAAACACGGCACTAATACAATATTTAATCACAAACATAAGACCATACAGTATCAAACTCGACCTTAATCCTCCATAACAGGGACTTGTTGACAGATTTCTGCATGTTTTGGAGTTTGTGATTAAATGCTTTAAATTTATTAATGTAAACGACAGGACTAAAGAGCTCCAGGAAAAAAACAAGAGTGAAATAAAAGAAAGAAAAAAATAATATTTTTTTTTTACCGCACCTGGGATCGAACCGCTGAGTACCTATTATGAACCTACTCGGTCATAAATGTGTGATGATTCTGATAACAAAACTATTGGGTTGTGATAATAGCATCGGTGTTGCCATAAATATATTCTCGGTTAAATAAACTGCCGCAACACCCCTAAAGTTGAAGTATATTACCTTTAAGATAATTTGTCTTCAAATTAAACGTTAACACTATAATATAGTTTTGAAGTTGGTTTTTTTACAGCACGGCCGTTAATCACTGCCGCCATCTCTTTTTTGGAGATGCATTAATAAACGATACCATGATACTTCCGAGCTGGTGTTAAGGACCGGATGTTTTTAATAACGATAGAGAAATATACATATTGATTAGGTTGTATATGTTTTTGCAACTTACTCCGCATTTGTTTAAAATCGGACAATGTTGTGCGATTCGGCGAAGATTAATTGATCCACAAAAGTACAAACACATACAATTGCAACCAATTCGGAAACGTCTGAACCTTTATAAGTTGTGGCATGGTGGAGATTTCAAAAGCAAATCGATATTTTGTGCATGTGTGACGAGCTGTCCACCCAATTGTATCTCTATTGACATGAAACGATTTCTTTCAAACTACAAACTATACCAAATGCTGCATTAGTAAAAACATAGGCTTCGTGTCAATCTACTGGATATTTTTGCATTTTTTCCAAACGAAATTGAGCCAATGCCAAGGATGTGGCGCTAAGAACAGGAGGTGGTGCCAACACAGTACCATATGTAATATCACCATTTCTGAGTATATTGTTTACTATAGGATTTTCACATGATTATAGACTACTTAAATTTTCAAATCTATAAGTTGAGTCGCATCCGTTTACACATACAGGAAATCATAACAAGTAGTTTGCAAGTACTGTCTTAGTGGATTTACGCTTAAGTCTTTACATGATCGGGAATAAAACATAATTTTACTGGGCATTTTACATTTCTGTTTGTAATCCGCTTCCGTGTCTGTAACCTACTAATACTACTGTTAGAAGCTTCGCCTGCAGAGATGCTTGGCATTACATGTATACACGATACAATTACCATCAAATGCAGTCAAAACCAATAAAAGATTCAACGAATTCACAGTAAACAAATACTATTACTGTCTGATTTGTTTGATTGAGTAATAATATTTTCGAATTGTAAATCTAAAACATATCAAGGCTACACTCGCGAAGCGATGCAAATGTTAAAAATTATTCCTTTTCCGTTTTTCAATATATTTAGTCAAATACTTCAATACATGAAATAATGGTAAACTACTAGTTAAATAATAGTTTCAAACCCTTTCATATTATTTCCCATATATGTCAGAATGTTTCACTGACATATAAATTAAATTACTCAAGTGCACGAAATTGTATCAGTTTGGTCAAACACATAATGCTCTATTAATCCACTAGCATCGCCATAAAAGTAAGCAGGGCGGCATCACTCGTTTATGTCACCGCCAGTATCATGGGCATTTATGTCACCAGTGTCGTTCCGCGTTCGTCCCATTTCGGGTACAATCTGTTTAATTTCAGTTGTTGAACTTTTCTTAACTAAGTTTATCTTTTTTATATTTATATATTTGCAACTGCTTTTTTTATAGAACGCGTGTACATTCTATATGGATTTGGGATTACGTATTTACGTTAAAGAATAAATAATCATGAAAAGGTAACATAACCTATCACATAAAAGTTATACGATGAAACTATTGTGATACTACGGTTTATTGATTAATCGTGCATTGGCGCCACCTCCTGTTATTAGCGCCAATGCATGGCATTGGCTCCATCTCTTTTGGAGAAAAAAATATGAAAAGATTACTAGTAGATCGGCTGGAAGCCAGTGTTTTTGTTAATGCAACAACTTGTTTATTTTGAAAGTAATCGTTTGATTGGATTGAAACAGTCTCGTCAAACAAGCAAAAACATCGATTTGCTTAAAGGTCCTCAGGTTTTATAATGGGCAACTGGGAATGATTTCATGTTTCTGTACATTTTTGGATCCGTTAAACTTTACTGAATATCACTTCATTGCCCTAAGAGTTATGGGCAGTTTGTTCACTTACATGCCCGTGGTATCGAAGACGCATTTCCCGAACATCACCATGACGAAATTCTGTAAAATGGCGTTCACGGCGCCTGTGCAGTTCCACTTGGACATCAACTGAGTGCACGTGGCGTTGGCTGCTAGAAGGCGCTCCCTGGCGGTTGGAAATAACCATGTTCATTAAGTATGTGAAACTCGCTCCGGTACAACGTGGTAAAATGCATGAGCGTAAAGTGTCGTCCAAGATTAGCCCTTGTAGTCCGCACAGGCTAATCAGGGACAACACTTTCCATCTAGACTTGATTTCCGTTTAGAAGAGACTTCCTTTAAACGAAAACTCCATAAAAGTGGAAAGTTTCGTCCCAGATTATCCTGTGCGGCTCATATGTAGAATACAAAATTTGTCGGTGTTCGTTGTGACAGCACATTATAGCATCATTGTAAATAAAGTCATTCTAATGTTTTCTGCGCTTGGCCGGACTCGGCACTGTGAAATAACGTCATTATTTTGACGTCACGAGTTCTGTTAATATGTTGCCTAAATACATTATTCAAGAACAATAAGAAAACCGTTTATGCATTTAACTTAAAGACATACATAGCTTTAATATAACCAAAACAGATATAGTACCGTATTTTTCAACAATGTGTCCAAATAGAAGCTATAGCGCTCTAGATCAAACCTTATCTTTTCACTCAATCACAACTAAAAATGTCCTTTCCGTGAACTCAATAAAATGTTTCATTCAAAGCATAACATTTTCGAAAAGGTTTCATATTTTTCATGTATGTATCTTTAGGTTTAAACATATAGAATATGAAAATTGCTTGTTTAGGAACTTACATGCAGCTTTTTCCGTATGACGTCATATCAACGCACGGTGACGTCACTAGGCTCCCCTGGAGACAATTCCAGTCATCCAAACGGGCTGAGAAAGATTAGATAATATCTGTTATTATTGGCCCTTTTATAAATAATACTATCTCTGATGTTGATGTTGATGGTAATGGTGATGATGATGATGATGATGATAATGATGGTGGTGGTGGTGGTGGTGGTGGTGGTGGTGGTGGTGGTTNTGATGATGATGATGATGATGATGATGATGATGATGATGATGATGATGATGATGATGACCACTAGACCATAATTCCCGTATAATCAGCTCTCTAGACCCAAGATCTCGGAAAATAAGCTCACTAGATACCAAATTTGGGGGTGTACATTACACAGACCCAAATCATGTATTATATTGTCCATATATATTGTCCAATATCCGGATTATCAGTTCTATTGGCATCGGATCCCGGACTATCAAGACGCAGATTCCGAATAATCAGGCCCATAAGCCCCAGATGCATGATTATCAGGTCCATAAGCCCAAGATCCCGGATTATCAGGTTCATTAGCTCCAGATCCATGATTATCATGTACGTTAGCCCCAGATCCAGGATTATCAGGTTCATAAGCCCCAGATCCAGGATTATTATGTCCATTAGCCCCAGATCCAGGATTATAATGCCCATAAGCTCCAGATCCAGGATTATCAGGTCAATAAGCCCCAGATCCCGGATTATCATGATCATTAGATCCAGATCAAGGATTATCAGGTCCATAATCCCGAGATCTAGGATTATCAGGTCCATAAGCCCCAGATCCCGGATTATCATGTCAATAAGCCCGAGATCCCGGATTATCTGGTCCATAAGATCCAGATCCCGGATTATCAGGTCCATAAGATCCAAATCCCAAATTATCATGTCCATTAGACTCAGATCCCTGAATATCAGGTCCATAAGACCCAGATCCCGGATTATCAGTTTCATAAGACCCAGATCCCGGATTATCAGGTCTATAAGACTCAAATCCCGGAATATCAGGTCCATAACACCCATATCTCGGATTATCAGGTCCATTAACCCCGAGATCCCGGAATATCAGGTCCATACGACCCAGATCTCTGATTTTCAGATCTATTATTCCCAGATCTCGGATTATCAGGTCAATAAGACCCAGATCCCGGATTATCAGGTCCATAAGACCCAGATCTCGGATTATCAGGTCTATTAGACCCAAATCCCGGAATATCAGGTCCATAAGACCCAGATCTCGGATTATCAGGTCCATTAGCCCCAGATCCCGGAATATCAGGACCATACGACCCTGATCTCGGATTATCAGGTCCATTAGCCCCAGATCTCGAATTATCAGGTCCATTAGCCCCAGATCTCGAATTATCAGGTCCATTAGCCCCAGATCCGGATTATCAGGTCCATAAGACACAGATCCGGGATTATCAAGTCCATTAGCTGCTGATCCCGGATTATAAGATCCATGAGATCCAGATCCCGGATTATCAGGCCCATACGCCCCAGATCCCGGATTATCAAGTCCATAAGACAAAAAACCCTGATAATCATGTACATAAGCCCCGGATCTTATTATAAGATACATACACACAGAACCCTGATTATCAGGTCCATAAGCACCAGATCCCGGATTATCAGGTCAATAAGATCCAAATACCGGATTATCAGGTCCATAATCCCCATATCCAGGATTATCAGGTCCATAAGACCCGGACAATCATGTCCATAAGCTGCAGATCCCGGATTTTCAGGTCCATAAGCTGCATATCCCGGATTATCAGGTCCATAAGCCCCATATCATTAATTATCAGGTCAATAAGACCCAAATCCCGGATAATCAGGTCCATAAAACCCAGATCCCGGATTATATGTTCCATAAGACACAGATCCCCGATAATCAGGTAAAAAAACAGATCCCGGATTATCAGGTCCATAAGCACAAGATCACGGTTTATCAGACCAATAAGCCCCATATCCAGGATTATAAGGTCAATAAGACCTAGATCCCGGATTATCAGGTCAATAAGCATTANTGCGTATGGAAAGGCCTTGTCCATATACACATGCATACCAAATATGAAGGTTATATCTCAAGGGACATAGAAGTTATGAGCATTTTTCGAAACCTAAACGCAGATTTTGAAACCTAAACGCAGACCCTTGCTTCAAGGTCAAGGTCACAGGGGTCAAAATTTGTGTGCGTATAGAAAGGCCTTGTCCATATACACATGCATACCAAATATGAAGGTTATATCTCAAGGGACATAGAAGTTATGACCATTTTTCGAAACCTAAACGCAAGTGTCACGGAATTTCAGAAGGACAGACGGACAGTGCGATCACTATATGCCACCCTACCGGGGGCATAAAAAGCAGATGGTAACAAGAATTTCTCTTCTGATAATGTTTTTGGAGATCCATTACTCCTTTATATTGTTTCTTGAGATCCATTATTGCTATATTGATACACATACTTATAACTGTGGGCAGGGCAAGCCTGGGCACCACAGGTGAAGGGTTTGAATGTCGGTCCCCACGGTCGGCGCTGCTTGAACGCCGCTTGCCCGCCTCCAACCGTGCCCGAGATCGCCCGATGGCCTCGGAGCTGCTTGTCTGAGGGCGGGGCGGACTGATCATCGGGTGTAGATGGGCACTTGCCCCCTGGGAATGGGGTTTCCCTGGCAAGACACGGGTCCTGGGATGGGACAAGACATGCATTGATCGTTGGAAGAAAAACAAGAGCACCGCCTAGCGGGTGCAGACCGCTCATCTATTCGTCAAAGTATGAATCGAATCTGATCATAAATTAAGAAGTTATTGCAATTTAAGCAAAATTGTGGGGGTGTGGTCATTTATTACATTATATTTCAAAAATGAAAAACAACGAATAAAAATATGGGGGGATTCTTGGGGGGGATGGTTATCTTTCTTTTTTTCTTTTTTTTTAACCATGTTTCAAAAAATATATAAACAAAATAGTGTGGGGTGTGGTAATTAATTAGATGAACATTCAAAAATAAGAAAATGGAGAAAAAAACAAGAGATGTGTTTGTCAGAAACACAATGCCCCCAACTGCGCCGCTTTGGAAAAAAAAATACCTTTAACCTTGAAGGATGACCTTGACCTTTCACCACTCAAAATGTGCAGCTCCATGAGATGCACATGCATTTTTATTTTTTTTACCTTTGACCTTGAAAGATGACCTTGAACTTTCACCACTCAAAATGTGCAGCTTCTCGAGATACACGTGCATGCCAAATATCAAGTTGCTATCTTCAATATTGAAAAAGTTATGACCAACGTTAAAGTTTTTGGACAGACACACAGACAGACAGACGGTCAAAATTTGTGTGCGTATGGAAAGAAAAGTAAGCAGGGTGGTAAACCCGTTATGTCCCCGTCAGTATCATCGGCATGTAATGTCACCAGTGTCGTTCCGCTTTCCGTCACATTTCGGATACAATCTGTTAAGTTTCGGTTGTTGAACTTTTCTTAACTTAATTTATCTATTATACATTTACATATTTGCAACCGCTTTTTTACAGAACGCGTGTACATTCTATATGAATTTGGGATTACGTATTTACGTTAAAGAATAAATAATGATGATAATGTAACATTACCTATCACATAAAATGATAAAAGTTATATGATGAAAATATTGTCATACTATATATACGGTTTAATGATTAATCGTGCATTGGCGCCATCTCCTGTTATTAGCGCCAATGCATGGCATTGGCTCCATCTCTTTTGGAAAAAAAATATGAAAAGATTACTAGTAGATCGGCTGGAAGCCAGTGTTTTTGTTAATGCAGCAACTTGTTTATTTTGAAAGCAATCGTTTAATTAGATTGAAACAGTCTCGTGAAACAAGCAAAAACATCGATATGCTTAAATGTGTTGTGTTCTGAGAAAACTGGGCATACTGCATGTGCGTAAATTGTCATCCCAGATTAGCCTGTGCAGTCCGCACAGGCTAATCAGGGACGACAATTTCCGTTTTTTATGGAAATTTTCGTTTAATTGATGTCTCTTCTAAACAAAAATCCAATTTAGGCGGAAAGTGTCGTCCCTGATTAGCCTGTGCGGACTGCACATGCTAATCTGGGATGACACTTATCGCACAAGCATTTTGCCCAGTTTTCTCAGAACACGCCACAAATGTCCTCAGGTTTATATTGGGCAACTGGGTATGATTGTATGTTCCTGTACATTTTTGGATCATTTAAACATTGCTGAATCTCACTTCTTTGCCCTAAGAGTCACGGACAGTTAGTTAACTTACATGTCCGTGGTACCGAAGAAGCATTTCCCGAACATCACCATGACGAAATTCTGTAAAATGGCGTTCACGGCGCGTGTGCAGTTCCACTTGGACATCAACTGCGTGCACGTGGCCTTGGCTGCTAGGAGACGCTCCCTGGCGGTTGGAAATAACCATGTTCATTAAATATGTGAAACTCGCTCCGAAACAACGCGGTATAATGCATGAGCGTAAAGTGTCGTCTAAGATTAGCTTTTGCAGTCCGCACAGGTTAATCAGGGACAACACTTTCCGCCTAGACTTGATTTTCGTTTAGAAGAGACTTCCTTTTAACGAAAATTCCATAAAAGTGGAAAGTTTCGTCCCAGATTATCCTGTGCGGACTGCACAGGCTAATCTGTGACGAAACTTTACGCACATGTATTAAGCCCCGTTTTCCCAGAGCGCGACTAATATGTAGAATACACAATCTGTTGATGTTCGTTGTGACAGCAGCATCATTGTAAATAAAGTCATAGAATGTTTTCTGCTCTAGGCCGGACTCGGCACTGTAAAATAACGTCATTATTTTGACGTCACGAGTTCTGTTAATATGTTGCCTAAATACAATATTCAATAACAATAAGAAAACCGTTTATGCATTTAACTTAAAGACCTAAATAGCTTTCATACAATCAAAACAGATATAGTACCGTATTTTTCCACAATGTGTCCGAATCGAAGATATAGCGCTCTAGATCGAACCTTATCTTTTCACTCAATCACAACTAAAAATGTCCTTTTCGTGAGCTCAATAAAATGTTTCACTCAAAGCATTACAATTTCGAAAATATTTCATTTTTTTCATGCATGTATCTTTAGGTTTAAAAATATAGAATTTGAAAATTGCTTGTTTAGGAACCTACCAGCAGCTTTTTCCGTATGACGTCATATCAACGCACTGTGACGTCACTAGGCTCCCCTGAATACAATTCCAGTCATCCAAGCGGGCTTAGAAAGATTAGATAATATCTGTTATTATTGGCCCTATTATAAATAATACTATAATGATGTTGATGGTAATGGTGGTGATGATGATGATGATGATGATGATGATGATGATGATGATGATGATGATGATGATGATGATGATGACCACTAGACCATAATTCCCGGATAATCAGCTCTCTAGACCCAAGATCTTGGATTGTCAGGTCTATAGGCATCGGATCCCGGACTATCAAGACGCAGATTTCCAATAATCAGGTCCATTAGCCACAGATCCAGTATTATCATGTCCATAAGACCCAGATCAAGGATTATCATGTCCATAAGCCCCTGATCCAGGATTATCAGGTCCATAAGCCCCAGATCCAGGATTATCAGGTTTATTAGCCCCAGATCCAGGATTATCAGATTCATTAGCCCCAGATCCAGGATTATCATGTCCATAAGCCCCAATTCCACGATTATCATGCCCATAGGCCCCAGATCCTGGATTATCAGGTCCATTAGCCCAAGATCCATGATAATCAGGTTCATTAGCCCCAGATCCAGGATTATCAGGTTCATAAGCCCCCAGATCAATGATTATCAGGTTTATTAGCCCCAGATCCTGGATTATAAGGTTCATTAGCCCCAGATCCCAGATTAACAGGTCCTTTAGCCCCAGATCCTTGATTAGCAGGTCCATAAGCCCCAGATCCCGGATTATCAGGTTCATTGGCCCCAGATCCTGGATGATTGGGTCCATTAGCCCCAGATCCCGGATTATCAGGTTCATTAGCCCCAGATCCAGGATTATCAGGTTCATAAGCCCCATATCCAGAATTATCAGGTTGATTAGCCCCAGATCCAGAAGTATCAGGTTCATTAGCCCCAGATCCCAGATTAACATGTCCATTAGCCCCAGATCCAGGATTATCAGGTCCATAAGCCCCAGATCCAGGATTATCAGGTTTATTAGCCCCAGATCCAGGATTATCAGGTTTATGAGCCCCAGATATCGGATTATCATGTCCATTATCCCCAGATCAAGGATTATCAGGTCCATTAGCCCCAGATCCAGGATTATCATGTTCATTAGGCCAAGATCCAGGATTATCAGGTTCATTAGCCCCCAGATCCCAGATTTTCAGGCTCATTAGCCCCAGATCCAGAATTAGCAGGTCGATTAGCCCCAGATTCCGGATTATCAGGTTCATTAGCACCACATCAATGATTATCAGGTCGATTAGCCCCAGATCCAGAATTATCATGTTCATTAGCCCCAGATCCCGGATTATCAGGACCATAATCCCCAAATCCAGGATTATCAGATCCATTGGCCCCAGATCCCGGATTATCAAGTCCCTAACCCTCAAATCACAGATTATCATGTCCATAAGCCCCAGATCCCGCATTATCAGGTAGATAATCCCCAAATCCCGGATTATCAGGTCCATACCATTCAGATCCCGGATTATCTGGTCCATAATCCCAGATCCCGGATTATCAGGTCTATTAGCACCAGATCCCGGATTATCAGGTCCATAAGTCCCAGATACCAGATTATCAGGTCCATAAGCCCCAGATCCTATATTATCAGGTAGGTCCATAAGCCCCAGATCCCAGATTATCAGGTCCATAAGCCCCAGATCCCGGATTATCTGGTCCATAAGCCCAGCTCCAGGATTATCAGGTCCATAAGCCCCAAATCCCGGAATATAAGGTCAATTATCCCCAGATCTCGGATTATCTGGTCCATAAGGTCCAGTTCCCGGATTATCAGGTCTATTAGACCCGGATCCGGGATAATCAGGTCCATTATCTGCAGATCCCGGATTATAATGTCCATAAGATCCAGATCCCGGATTATCAGGTACATAAACCCCGGATCCCGCATTATCAGATCCATAACACACAGATCCCGCATTATCATATCCATGACACACAGATCCAGGATTATCAGGTCCATAAGCACCAGATCCCGGATAATCAGGTCCATAGTCCCCATATCATGAATTATCAGGTCAATAAGACCCAGATCCCCAATTATCAGGTCAAAAAACTCAGATCCCGGATTATCAAGTCCACAAGCACAAGATCACGGTACATCCGATCAATAAGCCCCATATCTAGGATTATCAGGTCAATAAGACCTAGATCCCGGATTATCAGGTCAATAAGCATTAGATTCCAGATTTTCATGCCCATGTGCCTCATATCCCGGATTATCCGCCTCAATTCTTAGTACACACTTACTGTTATTATACATGCCCGTCACGATGGTTGAAATATCAAACAGCTGCATGGTGCTGTGCAACGAGTGGTTCGGATCCAACTTCACCCGTAACTCTGCGCATTTCATCACGGCTCGGAAGGCCCTGGAGGGTAAAACAAGTTAAGTAACATACTGATTCACTCTCCGGTAAACTCGGTTGGTAGAGCGTTATACCGTCAAAACTGTTTTCAAACCGGGCCCCATATCTTGTGTGCGTATTCGCGCATTGTCAAAAACATTATTTCAATGCCCGTTATTCTTTTACATCTGATTCATGTATGACATGTGTAACTGGCATAGGAATGTTTGATAAGTACTTTTAAGCAGCTTCATGAGTGGCTAAGGTTGCCCGGCAAAAGTACGAGAACAAGTAGGTCAACTGAACATCGTGCTAAGACTAAAATGTGTTGTTTAGTACTGTTACGTAAAAGCTCACATTAAAAAGAAAACAGGTTCCAGAAGGTCCCGGTTTTTACACGATTTTTTAGAAACCAAAACGACAATTAAGCGAGTCAATGGCGGTTTGTTATGGAGATGCATGCGTTCCGCGAACCATGCATACTTACTCCGGATTCTGAACCGTGGCGAGAATAAGTCTCACAAATACGTCTGGATGACTGACTGGAAGAATTCGCTTTTCTGTGATACATTCCTTAATCTCCGTTTGAAACATGTTCACCAACACATTATTTCCTTGGGCCGACGCGCACAGAACGCAAGCGAGTGAGGTCAGAGCTTTGATTAATTTCATGATGTTGTCGCGACACTCGCCAAGACTAGAGTGCCCTGGATACTTAAATGATTTGCTGATCAATGTACAACGAACAATCGACCAATTGTGTGTCATCTGCTTACGCACGTGCTTCACATTGACGTCAAACAAATGAAGATCTCGTCATACATGTATAACACTATGGTTTGTTAGTAATAGTTTTATAACTCGCGATTATGGACCTGTAAGGTTGAACTTCTAAGAAACAGCTACTGACGGAAGTTGCTCATGTCCTCCCATCAGTCTTGTTTGGTGAACGCTTGGCAAAAAAAACTTGGATTGCACGATGTGACCCACGTTGTGCGAAAATGGATCTAAGGACATATCCGAACGATGTAGCTCCGTGCATGCCTCTGCATCCGTATACGTTGAATGGGACTCATAAAGTCCACAAATGAAACCACGAAACCTTTCGTTACTTTTGGCGGACCTTCGGTCCACTTTTTGTAGAAGAAGAACCTAAACACAAGGTCACGAAAACGGTTTAAATCTTGGTATTATACATGGGTACACAAGCATTTTGGTACGAAAACAATAAAAACGTTGACTTTATGCGATATATCGCCAATAACTTGAAAAAGCAGGTGATCCCGTCGTCCGTCGTNTAAGGGTGGAAGTGCCACATAGAGTAAATCATTTTAGACGCCGTGACGCAATACAGTCACAAAGTGCCACAATTATTAACGCTCTTATTGTCACATTTATCGGCCAATCTTCATGAAACTTGGTCAGAAAATTTGTCCCTATGAAATCTCTGCTGAGTTTGAAACTGGGTCACGTGGACTCAAAAACAGGTTACTAGGTCAAATAAAAAAGCATGTTGTACTCTAGAAGTCACTTTCTTTGTCCATTGTCCAATCTTCGTGAAATTCAGTCCGAACATTTGTTCTTACGATATCTCAGCCAAGTTTTAAAAAAATGGTGGGTATGATATATTTATGTTTTATAAATTATTTTCATTATTTCGAATTCCATCTTTTCAGAATAGTTTAGTTCTTTAGGGTCTTAGGTAAGCGCCTAATGGCTCATGTACCTCTTGTTCTTCCTTTTCTTTGCTGAATGTATCAACGCATTCAGCGTTATATTGGACCAGATTAGTAATAAAACAGTTAATGAAACAAAAACATGCATTCATCCAAGTTACTTAACGAAACTGTAAGCGATTGTGATCAAACCAATGAAGTAAGCTTTCAATGTGCTTGTCATAGCATGCCCTTAGAAGGATATTTAACACTGTAATCGATACATAGAAATAAAGTGATAACTTCGCATATTAGCCTGTGCATTCCGCTTTTATTGAATTTGTCGTTGAAAGAAAGTCTCTTCTGAACGAAAATCGAGGATATGCGGAAAGTTCCGTCACTGATTAGTCTGAGCGGACTGCACGGCTAATCTGGGACGACACTTAATATACATGCATTACGCCCAATTTTTCCAAAACGAGGCTCTATACTTAAAAACTCTTTGTAGGACCAAGTTTCGCATAAAGTAGTTTCACTTTCAACAAGTGTGAAAAGTAGGCTTTTACTCTTTAAGTGTGTACAACTAGAGACCCTATTCTTCACCCAACAAATACTATATATTTCGTTATATCTTCTATTTTATGTAGTATAAGAACGTAATGATAAAACCAAGAATTCACAGCAGTATAAGCGGCACATTATGCACTGTTACCTTTGAGATCCTTCTCTTCTTCGACCTACAGGCCATGTTGTTGTTTTGGAGGTTTATATGAGCCGAGCCATGCGAAAATGGGTTTCATGCCGTATGCGGTCAGCTAAGTCGGGTCAGGTGCTACCATATCCTCTATAAATTCGCGCACGGTTTCGTAATGTCATGGGCGGACAGGGTAGCTCCTGACCCGACTGCGCTTATGCGCTGCGTAGTTGGTCTTGAGCTACGATGACCGCATATGGCATAAGATCCGTTTTCGCATGACGCGGCTTATACATTCTTCCCTGGCCAGGTTCAGTATCATGCACTGACTTAAACAGGCCATCACACTTACAATGAAGAGGCACTTCGCGAGAGAGCATTTGAATGACTGCCGCTTTCATGAAGTTTTTTCTGAACTACGGCATCCGTTTCAACTTCAACTTCAACTTTAGTCGGCCAATTGTCTCTTTCGCTTAAAGAGCTATGACTATACACGTATTCGCGAGCATAAGTGCAGTTTCGCTACTGAAAGGATATTACTTTACTTGCATCAAATGAGAATTTTGCAAATTTAAAGTTTTAAATTAGTCATCAATTTACGAGCGTTGCGAAATATATCAGTTTCTTGTCGCTAAAAAAGAATGCTATTACCTAGTCATGTTCTGACGTCTTACCGCTGATTCTTTTTGCTAGCTTTAATAAACTCCTTAATTTCCTGTTGGTGCTGTAAAATTGATATGTTCTTCTAAGTGTCTTTTAGATGTGAGATTTGTTTTTTATTTCTTAAGAGTTGTGAGATTGGTTCTTATTTTTTTAAATTGTGAGATTGGTTCTTTTTCTCAGTTCTGAGATGGTTTCTTATTTCTTAGTTGTGTTATTGATTCTTATTTCTTAGTTGTGAGATTGGTTCTTATTTCTGAGTTGTGATATTGGTTCTTATTTCTTAGTTTTGTGATTGGCTCTTATTGCTTAGTTGTGATATTGGTTCTAATTTCTTAGTTGTGCAATTTGTTCTTATTTCTTAGTTGTGAAATTGTTTCTTATTTCTTAGTTGTGAGATTGGTTCTTATTTCTTAGTTGTGAGATTGGTTCGTATTTCTTTGTTGTAAGATTGGTTCTTGTTTCTTAGTTGTAAGATATGTTCTTATCATTTAGTTGTTATTTCAGTTCTAATTTCTTTAGTTGTTATTTCAGTTCTAATTTCTTTAGCTTGATTTCAGTTCTTATGTCTTAGTTGTGAGATTGGTTCTTATTTCTAATTTGTGAGATTGGTTCTTATGTTTATGCTGTAATTTCAGTTTTTATTGTTTAGTTGTGCGATTGGTTCTTATTTCTTAGCTGTGAGATTGGTTCTTATTTCTTAGTTGTGATATTGGTTCTTATTTCTTAGGTGTGAGATTTTTTTTATTTATTTCTTAGCTGTGAGATTGGTTCTTATTTCTTAGCTGTGAGCTTGGTTCTAACTTCTTAGTTGTAATTTTATTTCTTAGTTGTGATTTCAGTTATACTTTCTTAGATGTGATATTGTTTTTATTTCTTAGTTGTGCGATTGGTTTTTTATTTCCTAGTTGTGATATCGGATCTAATTTCTTAGATGTAAGATTGGTTCTTATTTCTTAGATGTAAGATTGGTTCTAATTTCTTAAATGTAATTTCAGTTCAAATTTCTTAAGTGGGATTTCAGTTCTTATTTCTTTGTTGTGAGATAGGTTCGAACTTCTTAGTTGTGATTTTAGTTATTTCTTAGTTATGTGATTCTTATTTCTTAGTTGTGATATTGGTTCTTATTTCTTAGTTGCGATATTGGTTCTTATTTCTTAATTGATAGATTGGTTCTTATTTCTTAGTTGTGAGGTTGGTTCTTATTTCTTAGCTGTGAGATTGGTTCTTATCTCTTAGTTGTGAGATTGGTTTTTATTTTTAGTTGTAAGATTGGTTCTTGTTTCTTAGTTGTAAGACTGGTTCTTATTTATTAGTTGTAAGATTGGTTCTTGTTTCTTTGTTGTAAGATATGTTTTTATTTTTAGTTGTGATTTCAGTTCTAATTTCTTTAGTGTGATTTCAGTACTTATGTCTTAGTTGTGAGATTGGTTCTTATTTCTTATTTGTGAGATTAGTTCTTATTTTTT
The DNA here is from genome assembly GCA_007657795.1 of Dreissena rostriformis. Taxonomy (NCBI): domain Eukaryota; kingdom Metazoa; phylum Mollusca; class Bivalvia; order Myida; family Dreissenidae; genus Dreissena; species Dreissena rostriformis. The sequence goes on from VMBQ01001497.1 coordinate 133,953, forward strand.
TTGTTGTGATTTCAGTTTTTATTGTTTAGTTGTGCGATTTGTTCTTATTTCTAAGTTGTGATATTGGTTCATATTTCTCAGGTGTGAGATTGGTTCTTATTTCTAAGCTGTGAGATTTGTTCTTATTTCTAAGTTGTGAGATTGGTTCTAACTTCTTAGTTGTAATTTTATTTCTTATTTCTTAGTTGTGATTTCAGTCCTTATTTCTTAATTGTTTTATTTTTTAGTTGTGATATCGGTTCTTATTTCTTAGTTGTAAGATTGGTTCTTTTTTCTTAGATGTGATTTCAGTTCTAATTTCGTAAGTGTGACTTCAGTTCTTATTTCTTAGTGGTGAGATCGGTTTTTATTTCTTAGCTGTGAGATTGGTTCTAACTTCTTAGTTGTGATTTAAGTTATTTCTTAGTTGTGATTTCAGTTCTAATTTGTTAGATGTGAGATTGTTTTTATTTCTAGTTGTGCGATTGGGTCTTCTTCCTTAGCCGTGAGATTGGTTCTTATTTCTGAGTTGTGAGATTGGTTCTTATTTCTTATATCTGTTCGTATTTCTCAGTTGTGAGATTGGTTCTTATTTTTTAGTTGTGACATTAGTTCTTATTTCTTAGCTGTGAGATTGGTTTTTTTATTTATTAGATGTGAGATTGGTTCTTATTTCCTATTTGTGATATTCGTTCTTATTTCTTACTTGTGATATTTGTTCTTTTTTCTTAGTTGTGATATTGGTTCTTATTTCTTATATTCGTTTTTTTTTTCATAGTTTTGAGATTGGTACTTACTTCTTGGTTGTGATATTCGTTCTTGTTTCATAGTTCTGAGATTGGTTCTTATTTCTTGGTTGTGAGGAAGCTTGTTAATAAAGCAAATTAGTAATTTAGCGATTTTTTTATACAAAAGATCAACCCAAGAAAAGTCATGTTAAATTTGGTTAAAATCCACCACTTGCTTTCAGAGAAGTTATTGAGGGAAAATGTTGACGAATTAATATATTGATGTTTGAAAATGTTGAGGTGTGATGCTTGCACCGGCGTTGACTGGCCACAATAGCTAACCCTTGTGCATCTCGATCTCAAGTGAGATTAATGTTAATCGGTATTTAATATACTGGTTATAAACATTCGAAAACTTTTGAAGACAATTTCGGTATTTCGTTTATTTCAATTAAAAATATAATAATGTTTACATGAATTTACAGTTAGTATACCATCGTTTATTATCTTTGCCATTAAAATACAAATGCTTAAGGTGACATATGAAACAACAACTCAAACTTAAACTGGAAAATGTACGGAAACAATGCACATAAAAGACAAATAACATCAGAACAACAGTATTGTTACAAGATATGTTTTGAATTCAGAATGTTTACAGTGTCATGCCATTTTTACCTAATTCCCTGCTTTATCAAAGTGCTTGTATAACTGTTTTCTAAAACATTCGTAACTCAATAATTGCATTTCTTTGGAGTATGTGGAAACAAAGTAGTTGCAAAATGGCTTCAATTAGTGCCATATAATTTTTTTAAGTACAAACAAGGAAAATAAGTGTGATTCTTTAAATTTAAAGCTATTTCACAACAAATAAATTCACATTAACATGTAAAACATTAAAAACATTCGCATTTTAACAAAGATCAGTATAATACTGGTTAACGTATACTACTGTGTGTGAATACTTAATACTTGAGCCGTGCTATGGGGAAAGGGGGCTTTATGAATGTGCATGGTGTCTTCGAAGACAAGCTTGTGCAGTCTGCATAGGCTAACCATGCAAGACACTTACCGCTTTAATGGAATTTTTCGTGAAAAAGAAGTCTCTTCTAAACGAAAATCCTGTCTAGGCGGAAAGTGTTGTTCCTGATAAGCCTGTCCAGACTAAAAAGGCTAATCGGGGACGAAACTTAACCCACACGCATTTAACAGTTTTCTCAGAGCGAGGCTCAATTATATTCTAACATTAAATAGAGGATATTTGTTGGATTCGGTGGATTATCGACTTTAATTCACGAGTGATCATAGAAATTAATATTTTCACGAGTGAACTAAAATCAATATTCCACCGAATCCAACAAATTTTCTTTTTATTTCATGCTTTTTTCACAGTTTATATACATTGTTACATTGTTTAACTAAAGAATGTTGTTGGGATAATGACGTCATTTCGTCAAAATAATGACATCATTTCACAGTAAACAGTGAAATTATCAGTTTTAATTCACTTATATTTCTCTATAAACCACCGGAAAGCATTAAATAAAGAGGAATAACCACGGTTAATACTAATACGAGATCGAATCCCATAGGCACTGAAATTAAATAACATTATAAAGAGAAAAAACTTTTTGTAAAAATAACGTTTGCGAAAACCAATAGCTTATTAGTTATGCAAGTTATGACATTGTAAAGCTAGAAAAAACGACTGCGCAGGTCAGTAGGAACAGTGACGTAGCAGCATAAGCATTAACCAAAAACTATTGCTATTATACAGAAAGTATTCAGAATGAACTAAAAGTGTCATTTCATCAGGATATCGACAGAAGTTGGACAAGGGAAGTTACTCTCTTGCATTGGCACATAAAAACATGTCAGTGGTCTCAATATTGGAACAAAGTGGAAAGTACTTGGAAAGGGGAGTAACTGTTGTGAGCAGTTTGGTATCATATCAGTCATGAATGATCTCTCTTAATGCTTATCGTGATTAATAAAACAATTTTTGTGATTAACATAATTAAACATGGTTGAACGATGTTAATAATGCCATTTGGCGTTTAATAAAACAAAGAACACCAGGTACATGTAATAAGATATATGCACATGTAGAATAAATGCAATAATTCATATTGCTATACAGCTGAAGCGTTAAAAATAAATAACGTCAAGTGAACAACGTTTGGGCCGAACACTGTGGATGTACAAAATAAACAGAAACGTAGAGGAGCTGTAATAAAATACAAAAACGTTCAGTTCAGTGCGTTAAAAACAGTTTGTTGAGTACATGAATGGTGATTTTGAGCGCATATGAGCCTTGCTCTATGAAAACTGAGCTAAATGTGCTTAACCCTTTGCATGCTGGGAAATTTGTCGTCTGCTAAAAAGTTGTCTGCTAAATTTCTAAAATAAGCATTTTCTTTGATTTTTTTTCAAAGAATACTATCAGAATAGCAAACAGTTTGGATCCTGATGAGACGCCACGTTCTGTGGCGTCTCATCTGGATCCAAACTGTTTGCAAAGGCCTTCAAAATCCGGTTCCAGCGCTCAAAGGGTTAA
>VMBQ01001497.1:139437-151176 GCA_007657795.1 Dreissena rostriformis
ATCTCGTAAAGGTAGTAAAGCTTCCCATAAAGTTTCATTGAATTCCAGCCATAAGTTGCTGAGAAAATGCCCGGACAAGAATTGGACTATATGTACAGTTAATGGAAAATTTCAAAGGGTCATAACTCTGTGAGAAATCATCTGACTAGAACCGGCTGATAATATGCACATCTCCTCTTGGTAGTGAAGCTTCCCATAAAGTTTCATTGAATTCCGGTCATTAGTTGCTGAGAAATAGCCAGGACAAGAATTGCACAATATGTACAGTTAATGAAAAATTTCAAAGGGCCATAACTCTGTAAAAAATAATCCGACCAGAACCCGCTGATAATATGCACATCTCCTCTTGGTAGTGAAGCTTCCCATAAAGTTTCATTGAATTCCGGTTATTAGTTGCTGAGAAATAGCCCGGACAAGAATTGCACTTTATGTACAGTTAATGGAAAAAAATCAAAGGGCCATAACTCTGTGAAAAATCATCCGACCAGAACCCGGTGATAATATGCACATCTCCCGTTGGTAGTGAAGCTTCCCATAAAGTTTCATTGAATTCCGGTCATTAGTTGATGAGAAATAGCCCGGAAAAGAAGCACGGACGGACACACGAAGCGGCAACTATATGCCACCCATATATATATATATATATATTATGGGGAGCATAAAAAATGTGCAAGATAAAAGCGAACCATATTAAGTTATTCACAATGAAGAAATCGTCTTGTCGGTATCTACTCCTAAACTAAACGGGTTTTGTATAAGCATTATTATGCATGTGCACACGATTTTAAATTATGCATGTGCACGCGATTTTAAATTATACTGCGGCGAAAAGGTACACAATATTTAAGACGATTAACAAAGTAACAGCGTCACTGCATGTACATGTATAACCTTAACACAACTTATAATGCTACATTGGTATTATTCACAAAGGTAACAAATGCACTAACATTGTACTGAATGTTCATAACGATATATCTCTTCATTATAGATATATCTATATTTTTGCGAACTGTTAAATTGAAATACGGTATTGTGAAAATAGTCGAAATGAAACCGTGAAATACATCAGCATATCGACCTGCGAATTACCGATGTATAGAAAGCATATTGCACTCATACCGGCAATAACGCATAGTTGATCAATATTTGTACTTACCGACCAAACATGATAATAGCTGAAGAAAGTAATGATGCCTATAATAACGAATCCCAGATACTGCATGAAACGCAGGAACTCCTGAAAACAACAAAAGAAATGTTATAATTGTAATAATAACGTGTTTTAATTTACTGCGTTTTTCTCACGTGTTGTATGACGTTAACGAGGGCATGTATTCCATAGTGATATACTATCAGTAAATAACAGTGCAACTAATAATATTCATGGCTACAGGAGCATGCCGCGATATTGTTCCGGGATATTGTAGTCGGAACGCGGTGGCGTAGTGTCTGGATATGGTGTCCGCGATCAAGAGGTCCCGGGTTCAATCCCAGCTTTGTGAGTGTTATCAAGATCTTAAAGACTTAGTACTGGATCTACCTAAAAAACGGACTCGGAGTGTCTTAATAAGTCTTCGCCTTTCATTGCAATCGATCGAGAATAAATAGACTTAAACTATTAAAGCTTACTTGTAAGTACATGTATTATAGAATTGTACCAATTCCCCACTCTGTATCTAAAACACGTAGGCACTTAGCTATGAGCTTTGAGAATTCGGAAGATGTTTCTATTTATTGCAACCACCATTGCCCTCATATAGGATTGAGTCATAAATACATTTCTACTAGGACACGATCCTAACAATTCCGCCAGCTGCCCAGATGTTACAGACATAACAAATTTTTTACGACCGGTAATGGAAGAAAACGTGTTGCTACGCTAGCGACAGCGCGGTCACAAACGCCAGCTGTCTTGGTTTAGAAGTCAGATAAGAAATTATTATTTTTTTAAGAATTAAAACTACATTTTTAACAGATATGTGTCGTGTTCTGAGAAAACTGGACATACTGCATGTGCGTAAAGTGTCGTCCCAGATTAGCCTGCGCAGTCTGCACAGGCTAATCAGGTACGACAATTTCCGCTTTTATGGAATTTTTCGGTAAAATGATGTGTCTTCTTAGCGAAAATCCAGTTTAGGCGGAAAGTGTCGTTCCGGCTTATCTGGGAGTGTTATCTGGGAGGACACTTCACGCACAAGCATTTGCTCAGTTTTCTCAGAACACGACAAACATGATCAATTCTGATATTGAGTCACTGATTACCGAGTTTCTTTACTTGCAATGATTGTATTAATTCGTTGAGCCATAAATCTATAGTTGTTGACTTAGTCAATGCAAAGATCCAACCATTAATCATTTCATTCATCATTTGGTGTGTGTGTGTGTTGTTTTTTTTAAATCCAGAAGATATCAGAAATGATATTTTAAATAAATAACTAATTTGGAAAAAAAAACGTCAAAATAAATTGAATGTACGCGACAAACGAAACAAATACGCACGTCGCATTCCAACTGATGCGTAGGTGTATTAATTCTTCTTAATCAATCAACAACACATATGTTTTTTACACATCGAAACCCCTAATAACATTGTAACTACATCTCTCATTCTCGTAGACATTTAACGATGATGACTAAGGACACGTCGTCGTACATTCAAAGTCGTGGTGTCTGTTGCACACATGGTCTGTCATGTAATTCAAATAATCAATTCCATTTTTATTCACCTGATTTGCATCCATAAATAACCAACTATGGTAATAACAGCGTTTTACGAAGGTTTAGGTATTAAGTCATGGTGCACGGTGCTTTCCTGCGTTAACTTCATTTTTAAAATACATGCGTTTACAGGTATCTACGTAGCTAAACATGACAATAATGAATAATTAATACAAATGTACCCCCAGCCAACTCAACCACCTACAAATCTATACTCAGACATGGATTGTAGGTGAACGCACGTTTCACGGAATAAATAATAACTAACAACATAACAGAATTAATTTTGATGCATTTTTTTCTTCATATCACATTTTTACATCTGCGAATTTTGAGATTATATTGATTCTTCACACTCAATGTGATTATGTCTTTTTCTTCAAAAAGTATGTGAGATGATCATTGCGAACGGTTATTGATATGCAATAAAAGGTAAAAGTGGAAGTCATCTTCTAATTCACGTGAAAAATAATTACTTGAGTAAACAAGGATCCTACAGTTATATTAACTGTATACTCACCCATATAACGTCACATAGTACGGCCAATAGCAAGTAGTGTATGAGCGCCTGTCCCTCCAACATACGCCACGCCCACCAAATGGCGAAAGTGGAGGACGAATGGAGGGCCTGGGACTGAAGGGACTGCAAATAGAGAGAACAGTAAACATAAGGTGAAACAACTTATTAATCAAAGGGCAATTACTCCCTGAAAACTCGCTGGAGCGGTACGACAATACAATATATGCATGCCCGCCGTGTAAGTACATGTATACTGCATTATAATTATATTTTCATCAAATTCGGATCATTTGTCACTGTAATCCACAGAAACTCGAAATTCATTCTAAAAAGTTCATATAATTAATCAAATGGCAATAACGCCATGAAAAAAGTTGTAGGAACTGTTCTGTTTATAACACTCAATTTCAACATATACAATGTTAATTGTCGTTAGCACTGTTCATTGTTTTGTAGGGTCGCGAAAATGTGTGACAATAAAAAGATAACACCTTTTTGCAAATTACAACACTTTCGACATTTTTGTGATTTTAAGTTTTAGGCAAGTTTCATCATATTTGGATCATTCGCGTCTGGGATATCGCGCGGAAACGGAAAGTGTGACGCACGGAAATGCGAAAGGACGGAAACGGTCATATAGCAAATTCGTTTTAGACCCACGATAACTCACCTCCATCAAAATCAAATTTCGGCCAGACAGACAAACGGCGACTATATTCACCATCCCATTTCGGAGAGTATAATTGCCGTGTACCATAACATTCTTATTATTGACCCTTATGTCATATTAGTACATGGATATTTTATCAATGTACGCAAACTCATATGACCGTGGGCTTGTCGATATTGCATCAAATGCTGTCAAGTGTTGCAACATGACAGGAAAAATACACTACAGACAATGCATGTTCATGTAAACATCTTGTTTACATGTGATGTATGTAAAACTAAACTGTAAACAACCGTAAACGGATTAGTATTCAAAGATTAAACAATATTTTCTGAATGCGGTTTAAAGTATTTCAGAAACTACATGTCTTTACAGAAGGTTTTCATAACGACGTACACTGCATACATATAAAGTAAGAATGCGCACCTGATAAACAGATCATCCGAGGAGACGACCATAAAGTATTTAACCAGGCTTAATGCGTCAACACTTAATGTTATCCCTGATCAGCTAGTTCAGACCGCGCAGGTTTATCATCCAGGCCGATACTAGCTACTTACAGTGGATTTGGTGGTGGGAGGCCACATTCGTTGAAATGAAATTACCGCAAAACCGAAAAATATTTCGAAAAATAGAAAGTGCATGTTTTTTTATGTACCATGAAAGTGAAAACCTTCGTCTTCATAAGCACTTATTGCAACGTATTAAGCCCAGTGCATTGCCAATACTAATTGCAGGGTTTTTTTTTGCCCGATGTTATAGCCCAATAACGGCTATGTTCCCAGTGGCAAAAGATATACTTTTTTCCCAAAATTTGGAAAAAAAATCCCAATTTAAAAAAAAAAAAAAAAAAAAAAAAAATTTTTTNTACTAAAGTGCTACCAAAGAAGGTTGCTGAATTTATTTTCCCAATTTCTTGAAAATGCCGATAAAATTCCCAATTCCAAAGCCATGGGCTATCTTCCCAAAAAGGGGGAAAAAAACCTGAATTGTCATATGAGGTGCGTCATGCGTAAATGCAATCAAGCAGCCTGGTCGGGAACTAGTTCAACTACGCTGTTCGCTTAAAATTCACGCAAGGTTGCATGGTCTCATTAGCGGATAGAGTAGTTTCTAACCAGTCTGCTTAATTCGCAGACTGGTCTAGAGCTGCACTGGCCACATCTAGCATAAGATCCATTTTCGCATGACGCAGCTCATAAAATAAGTTTTAAATATGCCTGTTTCAGAAGAATTCATCCAAACATATTTCAATAAACACGTGGAGTAATTCATGAAATTTATGTCACATATGATAAAGTGTGTCTGGATGCGGACTTTATATATGACAAAGATCATTATTTGGTGTTCTAACCTCAGTCCGACATCGTCACATGGTCAACAAACGTTTGACATATTGCCAAAACAAACGAACAACCCCATATGGCCCGATTAGCAGAGATAACGGCTTAATACCCAATTTCCGCAAATTTGTTGGACCGATGATTTATCTTGCTTGAATGGATTATAAAAAGTTGAAGCTCAATGATTTTAAAACTTAAATGTTTAAAAGATGATTAAATATGGGGGAGCATGACAACTTTCGTGATATTTCTGTCTTACTTCCGCGAAATGGAGATGTGGTGTATAAAACACGCATACACTGCTAGTATGCGATCTAGTAAACAAGAGGATCTTGCTGGAAATGGAACACTGTCCTGAGCTCAAGGTAGATCCTTTTTCGAAACTTGACCTGGTGACCTTACCTTGTGACAGCCCCCCCCCCCGCTTGACCCAGATTCAAACGTGGACTTTATACTGTCAAGACTAAAATTATTACCGTATTTCTTCAAGATTGATTCGTAAATGTGGCTTCTAGGGTGTTTACAAGTTGTTTTTTTAAAGATTTGACCTAGTGACCTAGAATTTTGACACATGTGACCCAGGTTCGAACTTGACCAAGATATTCTCAAGATAAACATTCTTGACAAGTATCATCAAGATTGAATCATAAAGGTAGTTCTATAGTGGCAACAAGGTTTATCTAAGATTTGACCTGATGACCTACTTTTTGGACGCACGTGGCCCATAAGGCCTTACCTATCAAAAAAGCCTATATACCGTCATTTATTTTCGTTTTATTTTTAGGTCTAGGTCCCAAATGGTGACGTGTTAATGGCGTCCGCATTGCGACCGGATTGCCATGGGTCTGATCCCACTGGGCGAGTGTTTTCAGATCTGTTCAAAGATACTCAGTACTGGTTCTTCCCAGGAAGAGGAAGAGGATATGAAATCAAACTAAAACAAGGGCTGTTTGTAAAACATGCATGCCCCCTATATGGACTATAAGTTGTNATACCCCCTTTTCTTCGAAAGGGGGCATAATAATAAAATGCGGTGATAACATGCACAAGGAATATATCTTTTGACAGCGATTTTTTTCCTTCTTTTTACCGAAAAACGGCACTTTCCCAATCTGGGAAAATTGGCAAATTTTCCAATTGAATGTTTAAAAAAAAACAAACACCAATTTCCCAATTTGAAGATCTCACGACGCGAATTTTCCCGATTTCAGGGTTTTCACGACTCGATTTTTCCCAATGTTAAGGTTTCACGACTCAATTTTTCCAATTGGACCGGTACGGGTACTTTTCCCATTGGGCAAAAAAAATCGCTGTATGATATCCTTCAGAAGGTTTATGGACCTGTACAAGTAACCTACTTACCGCTACATTCGGCGACTTGGCTGGCGTCATGAAGATGTCGTTATAACTCCACATCGTCTGATCCCACATGGCGGAAGCGAGGCCTATCTGGAGACCGTAGCAAAAGCACCGCCAGAATATGAACTTTTTTGTATAATACTTATGGGTCCTAGTATCGTGTTTTTCACAAGACGTTTCTATATGGTTGCCGTTCTTATCGTCGTTAGTCCATGGTAAGGAGCCGACCTCTTTTCTCGGCGGTTGCTTCCACCACAAAAAGAAAAGTACTGCGAACATTAAAGCTATTCCGCCAATGGTGTCGCTCGTAGAGTCGATCCAGAAGCCGATCTCGCTGTGGTGAGATTCGTACGTTTTGTTAGCTGCACGTGCGCGGTACACGGCCCCGTCTAGGGCGTCAAGGAAGGTCCTGATTTCAAACATTAACACAGCAATTCTCCTATTTTTCAGCGAATCTGAGACTATAAATTTAGCGGCAACGAATGAGAGAAATACATGTGTAAACGTGATCATATTTGGCGTGATAAAGTAAAACACTTCACTGAAATGCGTGAAGTCGTTAAAGAACTCCGATAAAGGCGTTATCACATAGTGCGTCGTAGGATCCTGCATAATGAGCTTCACTGAGAGTGGATGGAAAGGGGACCACGACGTTCCCGGGACCTTCTTCTCGTTGACGAGATCTACCCCCTGTAGGGTGTGGTAGAGGGTGGCGTCCATAATGAGGTAGTAACTGATCACCGTAACCACTAGCAACAGAATGCAGTGGCGCTGATTTGGTGACAGGCCTGAACAGCAGGTTTCCATGGTTATTGGAAAGTATGAGGAGCGCTGGGATGGGCTACTTCCGGGAGACGACTGTCCGTTACGCCGCGCTACGCCAATCGTCATCATCGTCAATAATCTGAAAAAAACAACAACAACGTTTTACCGGAAGCCGTCAACAAAACCTGTTGCTGCAGTTACTGCTATTGTAGGGACATCAGTAGGTAAAAATATGCAACCATAGCGCATGCCGATCATTTTCAATTGACTTTCACGTTCGGTGAACAGATTCCACTTTGTTGGCATACTATCTCTGTTAAAGAGCTCAGAACAAGTTGTGTATACCTAATTTTAAGCAAGCTTGTAAACAAATATTATCAAAAAAATATTATCTTTTACTAAGAGTTTTAGTCCGAAATACGTAATTTAAATCACGAGTAACAGAGCAATCATTCTTAAAAGTAATAATACAATCGGCACATAAAAGTAATGAAAGTAAAAAGATCTTAAATAAAAAAAAGCAAATTCGTTGAATTGATATCCTCCGCCAGGGGTCGACAAATCCACTCGCCCGCTCGTAATTACGAGTAGAAATCTGCTCCGGACGAGTGAATCTTCCGGCAGCGCTCGTCCTGCAGGGCGAGTGGCATTTCTGGCCGAAAAGATTAAAATTTCAAGTTTTAACACATCTTTACCAAACAAAACAATGTTTAATCAGCGATTAAAAATTAACCGGATGTTGATTTTTGCACACTGCGCTAAAATTAGTCCTAACAACCAGTGTCATGGTAAAAAAATCAGCGCACCTGCATTTTCGAGTAAGAAATGTGAAAAATGGCGACTTTTATCGAGTGTTGACACATCAATTTATTAGAGCGTAACAAACTGTCAAAATACAATAAAAATGGATGATTTAAGTTACATGATAGTGTATTTAGTTTATTGCAGTTCATGAGTTAACAGTTCTATATGATATCCAATAGAAAATCACAATAAAACATATTAGTTAGTGATTTATTGCATTTTTTTCAATAAATTGCAGGGCAAGTACATATTTCAGCAGGGCAAGTGAAAATTCTTATCTACTCGCCCTGCAGGGCAAGTTGCTGAAAGAAAAACTGTCCACCCCTGTCCTCCGCCAAACTAGAGCTTTGTCACAGACATGACGTATACCCCCACATGCTGCATTGACACAGAATATATACAAAGGGCCATAACTCAGTTATTAACAGATGGTGTACAGTGCCATTTGGCGTTCATCATCCCCTTATCTATATATATACTCATACCAAGTTTCAATGAAATCCGCCAAAGCACTTCCAAGATATGGCTCCGGACACAAAAGTGCCGGACGGACGGACAACGCCAAAACAATATCCCTCCGCCTTTGGCGGGGGATAAAAAACTTTTTTTAACGTTAGTTAATAAGACGCAGTGCATCGTCTTCAAAATCTGTAGAAGTACGCAAGATTTCCGGACGCGAAGGATTACCGGACACATCTGAATTATTATTTGAAAATAAAAATATATCAACAAAAAACTACAAACAACAACAACATAATAATACAGTGATTGGATTCGTACATTTAAAATGCCCACTAAATGTAATGTGTGCACTTCAATCGAAACACTTAAAACACTTGAACTATGCCGCACGCAATAAAAATCGGCTTAAATAAGGTAAAGAAGAACAAATCAAAAACTGACATCAAAGCTGTTTTTAACACATCAAATTGTTTATTGCACTTTGTCTGACTGAGTGTCAATGCTAATCAAATAGAATCTATTCCAGATTGGGTTATACTGGACCGATATTTTCTAAATTGAGTCAAACGATTTTCTATTTTACATAGAACATGAACAAAATTGATAAAACAAGACAGGGCCCTCAATCCATTTTAGGGGAAGCGGGTCGCTACCCATAGCATGGGGAATTTTCGCGGCGTTTCCCTTTTGGGGGGATTTTTTACTTACNGGGAATGCGGCCGAATTTCGGCCGTGGATTTGACAGATTGAGGGCCCTGCAAGATAAGGTTATATTTAAATTCAATAACAAATTAACATAACCATTACGAAAGTTTTTTAACATAGAACATGTTTATACGATTAAATATGACATATGCAATTTGGTATTGACAGGACTGTGCTAGGAACATTTGTTTAGTCCCTCAGTCAGAATATCGTTATAAATCAGTATATAAGATAGACTATAAGTTTGAACATGGTTTTTCATTACATTCAGTCTCTTTTTATCTGTTATTAAGTGAACATATTAACAGTTTACTGTTATGACAGAACAGGCCCAGCGTTTATCAACATTATCTTACCGCCACTTTGAGTCAATTCACGATCTTTTTACGTTCATTATCAGTTCAATTCACACACATTATTATCTTTCGTACGGCCATAGATTTCAAAATATGGAAATACTACGAGTACGACACTGATAAATCTATTAAATCGTATACAATTGTTTAATTAAAATCATGCATATTTGTTTCTTCATTATCCTCGCCAAACATTTATTGGTAGATCTATAAGCTGCCCAATTTGAAAGAAACTTCATACATCGATGAAATGAATAAAACAAGATATGTGTTTGTCAGAAACTCAATCCCCCCTACTGCGCCGCTTTGATTTTTTTCCTTTGACCTTAAAGGATTACCTTGACCTTTCACCGCTCAAAATGTGCAGCTCCATGAGATACACATGTACCTGTATCTGTATGGTACTGGCAACTAGCTCACTTATGAGCAAAACTTATCGAGGGTGTGTGTGTGCGCCTTGATGTTACACTGTTAGTAGCACGATTTAATTAAAGCACTTTTGAATTGATCGTTTTTTTGTACAAGTCACTACACTGTCTGGAAACAAGTTCCAATACCGAATAGTTCGTGGGATTTAAGAGTTTTTGTAAATGTCAGTGTTACTTGTTGCCGGTTTGATAGATTTGGAATTAGAGTTGCGTTGTTTACGCTTGTTGACTTCTAGAAGATTGTCAGCGGGGACGGCGGCATGCTCGCCAAATATCAAGTTGCAATGATCAATATTGCAAAAAATGTCAACATTTTTCGAAACCTAAACGCAAAACCTAAACGCAAAGTGTTAAGGAATTTCAGAAGGACAGACGGACAGACAGACAAACGGACAGTCACGAGTGCGATCACTATATGCCCACCTTCGGAGGCATAAACATGTAATTATGTTCTCGCTATCACAACACTTTAATTACGCTGTCATAACTTGTATACATTGGCGCAGGAAGCCTGTTTCAGTTTCGGTTATCTTCGTCGACCGTCATATATCGTAAACGGTCGCGTCAAGCATTGTCGTCATTTCCCTTTTGTCGAATGTGAGTCAACGTCGTTAAGTTTCGCGCAATATAATAACGTCTTTCGGCTACTTGTTTCTTAACAAGTATTACGGTCATGAATATGTACAAGTTACTTTGCATACGTAGTGGGTGTCGAGAAAGACAAATAATTCAGGCGTGAATATATAATATGCCATTTAAGTCTGGAGTTTAAACTGTGACACTTAAATAGCCTACGTACCATCAGAGACGGTTCAAATAGGTATAAATATTACATAAATTGTTTGTTTGTTTGAATATTCAATATCAAATATTAAAACAGCATTTCACCCAGACCCACCCCCTGTACGTCGATAATCCAAACTGAGTTGGATAATTCAAACTGAAGAAAAAAATGTTGGCCGAAACTGAAACTGAAACTGAAAGGTAGTTGATTATTTTATCATTTTTGATAATTAAGTAACTATAAGGACGTAATTGTTCTACACGTATGATAATGAATGTCTGACGCACACATGCGTTTTGGGTTTTGCAACGATTTAATAGTTTTCTAGTAAAAAACGATAACTTTGTCTTCGGAAAATGCTAATTTTCAATAAATGCGACCTATGTGTTAAATTATTTACACGTTAATTGACAAAAGAGCGAACGAAACTGTAACAGAGATATGCCAAATTATATCATGAATGTCCTTTAAAATTTTACTTTTAACACCTAGTGTGTTTCTGTGTTAAAATCATGTGTTTGCAGGACGGGTATAAAAGTTTATGGATAAATCCAAACTGATATGAACATTTCTGTGGATAATAACCAAACTCAAAATAGTCTGGAATTATCCATACACTAGTTAGGTCATTATCCAATTTGTATATTCTTGTCCCAAACAAATACGAATATATTGCGTTTTCGAGCATTTACGCCAATCAAATTTTGTACATACATATATGAAAGGTTAATACATAAGTCCAAGCATTAAAACATTAAAAACATTCGATTATAATTGTTTTTGGCCTAAAACTTTCGACAATTTCATTTACTTTTCCAGATT
>VMBQ01001497.1:153266-168361 GCA_007657795.1 Dreissena rostriformis
TTTTTTTTTTTTTTTTTTAGAAAGAAGTGTCTCAATGATATTTATATCTTTGATGTGTCAATATTTGTTAATAAAAAAATCCAATTTGGTCCATTTTTTGTTGATAATTTTTTTTCAAATTTGCCATTTTATTGATTTAAAAAATTCCAATCACTCAAAATGGCTAGGAAAACTAAGCATGAGACTGTGCATGAAGGCTGAACTGTCTGAAACTGATGTTAAAAAGATCATTGATATATTTAAGAAAAAGGACAGAGACATTCAGCTGTGAATATTACATTTATACATGCATACATGTGTATTCTCATAAATATCACATATAAAAGTGTGATTTTTTAATTTTCCCCTTTTCCTGAAAAACGCCGCGTTTTTCCCCTTTCGACGGGCCCCGCCACCATTCCCCTATAGGTGAAAAAAAACACTGGGAGTCTTTATTTATGTCGCCTTTTTTTCTTCAGTTTGAATTATCCTACTCAGTTTGGATTATCGACGTACAGGGGGTGAGACCCATCACGGCGGTTAAACAAACCGTTATATGCGGGATTGACATTCCAGCGCTCTCTAGACTAAGCCAGTCGGACCCAGCTACCGACATGTATGTATAGACTTGAATAGACGACCGGGTAATTCTAATTAAGTAGCTTACCCATTTGATAGTGAGCCATAATGCATGATAAGTAGGGCTTACGAAATGTATAAAAATCTTACTTTAATTGTAGCTGCTTCTTTCACTAATTTAAAGTTTTAACTTAACATATTCGCGAAATCCGTCGGTCCGACGCACACATTTATTTGAATAGGTCCGATATTTATGTCCGACCGTCCGAAGCCTATTTGTAGATACAATCATTAATGCAAATGTATAAAACAAACTTACATCACATGAAATGAATATATGCAACGCTTTATATTTCACTTTTTAAATCGTCCTTATGTCAAATTTCTAAAGAAATCGCAAAGTGTACCACCCATGACAACTTTCCTTTCAGTGAAATTTCTTTTTACTTGCAAGATTTACAACAGCTATTGGTTGTGTAAATCATGCTCCGCGTAGTAAAAATGATGGGTTTTAATAGTAATTTTAAGCAACCTTTTAAACTGAAACCATACACACATAAGTTATACACACCTCATATATCCTATATAAACGCCCCTCCCTTATAAACGCGCCCACATTTATAATAAAATGCATTAGTGAACATAATGACAGCGCCCCATCATGTTGAATTATGTCGTGTTGTTTTTTTTAAATAAATGTATGTTATGCTTATTGACGTTATCAACAACGAATAATACGATTTCTGCAATATGTGAGTAAACTATTAACAAGTACATATACATTATATTGTATTATTCCGGCAAATTCTATTCCCATCTGGCAAGTTTTGAAAGGTTGTTGGACTGAATGTTGGACTCTTTTCTGAAGCTTTCGGGAAGTCTGCCTTAATCAATATCTACAGATACCTGTACAGTACATGATACAGCGAAACATGCTATTATCATCACCATCGTTAGGACTTAAGCAACATGTACACGAGTGTCTGACGCAGATATTATCTGTAATTTACGAAAGCGGGAAAAGAAAACCTATCCAGTATTCATGTAGATACGGTAAATCATTACAACCAGCCAGTGTAGTACAATGATCGTGGACCTAGCCTCCGGGCTAATGAATATCTCTTTATTGTAACGGTTCAGTGAATGTGCGGTCGAAAATGACAAATGTCTTAATTAATGGCGAATACTGCTTTATAATTTCAGCAATGTTAATCCAACCAAAATTAAGCATAATCTTATTTTCATTCGCAGCAAAATAGTTTAATAATAGATTATACAAACAATGGTGTATATACTGTAAGCGTGTAAACAAGCTAATAATAAAAAATAAAAAATGCCATACAATTTCAAGATCCCCCCAATGGCGAAAAACAACCTCTTCTAAACAGGTAAGTAGATCAGTTTGAATTTTTATCGTTATTTAACATTTCTTAATTTTCTTAACCCGCTTTCATAAGACTATTATTGACAGAAATCTTTTAAATTGTAATCAACATTCTTTCTTCAGTTCATATATTAATTTATTAACTTGAATGCCAAAAAACAACAACACAAGTTTAATTGTTAAGCGAGAATTTTCCCAACATTTACTACTACGTTTCGTTGAGCAGTGTTCTATGCATCAAGTCGGGCCAGGTATTTCTAGGAAGCAGACGATATTAACGACACGTGTTTACAAATCCCTGAGAAATGTAACTCTATACATGTCGCATTTCAGGTAAATATGTGTTGGTTACGTTTTCCGCTGCTGTAACCCGCATGCTGACATCCGATGATCCGTGTTAAGAACACTAATACAGAATGTTTACGAACACGAATGTTTAATTTAACCACGCGTGCTTTTGTCGATAGCTATATATTATTATTATCACAACAATATTAAGTCTCCATAAAATACTTACCTTTCGATGGGTTAACATCAGGAAATTAAACGCAAAATCCTACTTGAAAACACAATTTATATCCGAAAACTACAACGAAACACACACGAGTATGGCTTCTACACGAATGCTGAACGGTAAATATCGCGCGTGTGTTCTATTTATAGAACGCTGTAGCCTGAGCTTAGGTTATGATGCAAATGACACAGGGTCGAAAAGTTCGATTTGACACAGTTTCAGTCGATGAAGAAATCACCTTTACGCCGTTCGCCTACGGTATGCTGATATGCCGAATTGACGTTATCACGCATCGCTCACGACCGGGAAAATCGAAAGATACAGTTTCATTGGGTGAGTTTTGTGTAGTATTGTTATCGCGGCTGTTACCTTAAGAAAACCATCAAGAAATAACACGCTCGATCACCGGTATTCTTCGCCCGAGGCCAGACTGTGAAGTGATGCGAGCGCATATTGTGGTTGCGGTGTTTACTAAATTACTGGTGTATGTGAAATCTGTGGGCTGTAAACTTTTTAATGAGAAGGAACACATCAAGCATTTTGTATTTGGCGTATACTTTATTCTGTTTCATAAACATTCATGAATGTAAAATAAGGCCTTGAATATAAATAAACATTAAACACAAAACTCTATACATGCTCATTGATACAAGCTAGTGCATTAGCATGTTAACAATTCATATATTCATAAGTATTGATCACATCGTAAACGAAGTGAAACGCGTTTCATTCATGTGCTGACCCAGATACTGGTCAATGACAATGCGGAAGGTGCATGACCGCGTAACGTGAATTTAAGACGAGTTGAGGCGCGGGCTAATCACGGTTTATCTGGCCAAATACCACTATTAGTTGTACCAAGGACGATCTGTCATTGAAGGGTTAAATCTTCGGTGAAATTTATCAGTATCATATGAGTATGAATGAACATGTATAATCAGCAATTGAAAATCATACTGATAATACTTGAAATAAACTTCACATGATATTTGTTTATCTGTCAATAAACCATCGTCTGATGAGTGGCTTATAGAACATTAAACCACTCCGGTTAGAACCATCGTGTTTTCATTAAAACAGAAGGTGTAGAATTTATCTCCGAACAAAATACTTAAGATTTTTTTTTTTTTTTTATTAATTCATTTTTATTTATTTTTGCATTTAAGTAAATTAAAATACTTACCTGGGGGTCCCTATACTTAATTGACGAATCGATAGATTTTACACAAAACACTTTTTATCACATGCAATACCCTGTTTCCCATGTAATATAACCATTACATATATTTTTATATTACACATGTGTAATATACTTTTTTTAGCGTTTTCATTGGCTTAGTTTTCGTTTATTGACCAATCGCATTTCGTTATTTTGCTTAAATGACGTTGCAACGTCAAATGACATCACGAAATGTAAACAACATTCGGGATTTATCATAATGTTTGCGTAAATATTTATTTAATTTGTTCATTTAAAAGCATGTGATAAAAAAGATCTGACACTCGTTGTCATATAAACTCGTCCAGTAAATTCGTTAGTAAGCTCGCCAAAGGCTCGCTTACTAACAAAATTCCTGAACTTGTTAATAAAATATGGTATGATATGACAACTCATGCCAGATCCTATATATCGCAAATTTATTAGCATGTCTTTACGTGTTCACCATACAGTAACGTTAAATAAGTAAAAAAAAGTCGGTATAGTTTGTTCATTTGCCAGATACCTAAACCTGTCCTTAATCGGTCAAGTCTGCCATAAAGAGAACTACCCAACACAGTCTCACTGATACCGGTTTTATCACTGACTGTTATCAATGGACCAGCGTCGAAACTCAAGGGTATTATATATATGCAATGTCTACTACACTTTATATGAAGGCGAGGCGATCCGGGTGCAATGCTCCAGGGACCTATACAACAAATGTTGTATAGGTCCCTGAATGCTCGCTCCGGGTAAATGTGAGTTTGGAAGGTGGTCACCACACCAGATAGTTGGGATTTCTTCCGGGTACTCCGGCATCACCAAAAGCACAAGATTACGTCGAAATTTAAATGCCATTCAGTTAAAATAAATAGCTGGAAATTGCAGCTAAAAATTAGTCCAAACTTTCGTGAGAAGGTAAGTAAGTAAGCAGGAGCGCCGGGAGTTAATCCGGATCCTCGAATATAGAAGCCCTAGGCTCGGAAGGACCTTCTTATCTTCAAAATACGCACACTCATACATCAAGAAGCATAGAGGATTTGAGCGACCGTGAGTTTCCGACGATGTCCATTGGCCGTCACGTGATGGACAAAAGAATTTTTAACACATTTATAAACATCAATACACTATCTATGTTGTCAAAGGGTGCATACTAAATCACGTAAATCATGATCAAATATGTTAAAATTTCTACGAATTACACGTGCATTTATGGCACCATACATGTAAAAATTAAATTTAGTATGGCACATGGACTATCATGAATAAATAAAATGCTTAACAATTCCGACGGCAACTTGAACTTTTGACCACCGTTTACTATCGCAATAATATAGGTTCCGATTATGTTAATTTGTTAAAGTATATTCTTGTTCTGCCTATTGAAACCCTGTGTACACACATACATTATACATACACACACGAAGCTTAATGCATGCGCGTAAAGTGTCGTCCTAGATTAGCATAGGCGGTCCGCACTTGCTAATCAGGAACAATACGTTCTACTTCAGGTTTGTTTTGGCCCGATTTTATAGCCGAAAAACGGCTATATTCCCAATCCCTAAAAGTATTCTTTTTTCCCCAAAATGTGCCCAAAAAATTCCCTATTTCCAAAAAAAAAAAACATTTTTTTTTTAGAAAGAAGTGTCTCGTGCGTATTTTATCTCAATTTTAATTCAATTACATCTAACACAGTTTATAATAATGATTTCTATGATTTTGCTCACTTAATAAGTGTTGCGCAATAGGTCAACCGAAGAACTGCTTTGTTTGACTGACAATTTTTATTCTTATTTACTCGAACTGCTATTAATATTCTATGACATCTTTCAGTGTTTTTTTTCACAGATATATATTGTCAGTTTTGTATATGTAACGATGAACTGTAAATGTTCAAGTTATATGAATAAACTTTCTGTTCTGTTCTGTTCTGTTCTGTTCAGTGTTTTTTTTCCAAACATTTTGGGAAAAGGGCCGGGGCCCGTTGGATGGGGAAAATCGCGTCGCTTCGACTAATATTGGGAAATTGGTGTTTTTTTTTTCTTTTGCTAACACATAGTTTTACATTGAAAATAATTCGTTCTTCAATATTATATTTTCTTATGTTTAACTTATAGAGCTGGATAGTAAATGCTCTAAATGTTAAAATTTATTTTTAAAACATATTTCTTTTTAATGGTGTATTTGGAAATCTTCAATTGAGAATTTGATTTTTTTATATATCTTTTGAGATTTGGAATTGGGCCGAAGATCGGACCCAAATTTTAGCATATATATGATTCTGTTTGCCTAGTATATATAAACATTAAAATCAATTATATAGATAATTATTTGTACAAACTAGTGCATTAGCAAGCTGCATGTTCACAATTCATATATTATAAGTATTGATTATATTTTACACGAAGTGAAACGCGTTATGTACATTCATTGACTGACCTCGTCTTGATACTGGTCAATGACAATGCGGAAGGTGACGTGATAGGCGAGTTGTGACGCGGGCTATTCTAGTTTTATCAAAGATACTGGGTACTTGTCGGTTGTACCAAGGATGATATGACATTGCAGGATTAATCTTAAGTGAAATTAATCAGTATCATATGCGTGTGTATGAACATGTAATCATTTATTGAAAATCATACTGATAGTAATTGAAATAAACTTCACATGATCTTTGTGGTTTTTTTTCTGCCAATAAACCACCGTCACATGTAAGGTTAATACACCATTAAACCACTCCGGTTAGAACCATCTTGGTTTAATTCCCGCGATCTAGAAATATCAAAGCCGTTGTTTATTTGCTGATAAACAACGATGCCATCGATACCTAAATAATCGGCGGTATAAGTTTTAAAACAGAAAGTATACAATTTATCTCTGAACGCAATACTTGGCAATGATTTATTATTTTTCATATTTTTTTTATTTTTTTTTTAAATATGCATCAAAGTATATTAAAATACTGATCCGGGTGTCCCTTTACTTAATTGACGAAACGGTATATTTCACACAAAACACTATCGCAAATTCTTTACCATACATTAATATTTGCTGCATACACTTACGATGAATGAGCTTTTTAAAAGCCGGCATAGGTTGTTCATGTGCCACATGCGTAAACCTGTCCTTAACCTGTCAGTCTGTCATGAAGAGAACTACCCAACAAAGTCTCACTGATACCGGTTTTATCACTGACTGTTATCAATTGACCAATCTTGAAACTCGATGGTATATATCTATACAATTGATACTACAGTACCGTATATCAAGGCTAGGCCATCCGGGTTCAATGCTCGCCCCGGGCGCATGTGAGTCTGGTTTGTGGTCACCAGACCAGACAGGTGGAGTTTCTTACCGGTATTCCGACCCCCCCCCCCCCNAACATCAGAACTAAAGAGCTTCAATATAAAAACAAGAATAAATTATTATTTTTTTAAAAGAAAGAAAAAAAAACAGAAAAAAAGGTTAACCGCACCAGGGCTCGAACAACTGACCCATGGAGTAAAAGCCAAGAGCCGAAACCACTCAGCCATCCGTGTGTGTGTGTGTGTGTGCGTGGTGAGTGTGTGTGTGCGTGCGTGCGTGCGTGTGTGTGTGCGTGCGTATGTGCGTGCGCGTGTGCGTGTGTGTGTGTGTGCGTGCGTGTGTAAGTGTGATAGGGTCGTCGTTGAGTCTTTACGATTTCATTATCATCCATCTTTATATGGGCCATTTATTGTATTCTTTGTATAACCATCCACGTGTTGTTACAAAATATAACGATACCACAAGATATCGAAAAAAAAAATAATCGTTTCGCGTCTGAGACGCTTTATAATTTTATCAATTTCTAAGGATGATTTTTTGTAAACGAAAGTGTATTTTCATTATAAGTCTGCGGCATTGGTGTTATTTCGCACACTGATGTACACTGTTTATTTATTTCTTGAATCTGTGACAAAAAGTTAAAAAATTCTCCTTTTGATAAACTGTGAACAAGTCCCTGGAATGGATGTGTGTAAAGTTTCGTCCCAGATTAGCCTGTGCAGTCCGCACATGCTAATCAGGGAAGATACTTTCTACTTTTATAGTATTTTTCGTTTAAAGAAGGCCTCTTCTTAGCGAAAATCCAGTTTAGGCGTAAAGTATCGTTCCTGATTAGCCTGTACGGACGACACTTTACGCGCATGCATTATACCCCATTTTCCCAGAGCGAGGCTCGTTTAGTTGCATAACGCATGAACATGCATAATCCAGAACATAAACTAGTAAATAGGGGTCCTGAAAACAACCTCGAGACCGATATACGTAGTCCAAATAATCGTACTCAAAAGGTTCCTTTGACAATTTCTGGCGGTCCTTACGGGATTATCCCGAGTTGAAGCATACTTATTAAGACTAGAGCCCGACGCTAATGGGAATACTAGTTATACATTAATCATCTTCTCTCAATTGGTCTTTTTTAACAAACATTAATGAGTTTTTAATGGGGACAATCAGTTAATAAATAATGTTTGTATAAAAATGCAGACATAAATACACATAATTATGTAGTCTACAGAGAGAAATGTGTCATCCGCAAAATATTGCTCAAAGACGGCTGTTGTAAATATCTGGATATCAAGGAGCTATATGACAAATCTGTCTGAACCTATATATTATACTGATAACTCACTTATTTATAAAAACACATCATTTATGTTTTTGCTATAATTCCGTGTATGCATACTTTCGTCCGGATAGTAGGTCAATAAGCACGTCATGCGACCAACTAAATACGTATGGTAATGACGTTTGCCAATGACGTATTTACTGTAATGGTAGCCAATAGGCTATAAAATTTGCATCCGTTATGTTCATATTTTTGAATTTATTTGTCTAGTACCTATTTAGTTTCACTTATGTATCTTCTTCTCTTTTTTTTCACAACCATGGTTTCAGTTATCCGGTGATTTGCATGTCATGTAAAATCAAATGGTCCAACGAATGCAAGTAAATTATTATATTCTATAACATTATATTTTGTTTTTAACAGGAAAGTAAGCTTTAACTGAGAAACGCGCAGGTGTTAAACAAACCAGTGGAAACTAGACAACTCGGCTTGAACTTTCGAAAATAAATAGATCTACATGTACATTTATAGGCTTAAATAAGGTAGTTGAGGGGCGTAGATAACCTCCAAACATTGGGGGGGGGGGGGTCCAGNTTTAAGTTGTGTGGTCAAATGTTAACAAGCAGATATTGAAAATACCCATCCATACCTGCTACACGTCATGGTGTGATGAGCGGTGGTATTAGTATCCACATGCACTTAAAGAAACAAAGCTATGATAAGTATCCGACAGAGACCTCAGTCCGAAATTCATAACACTCATCACTTGAAACGCATTAGTACAATATACAGAATTATTGAACTATCATCTGCGAAACAGGATTTTGGTCGTCAGGATTTGTTTTCACATTGTTTTAAGCGGTTGAATCTCGATAGAAGAGCCACTTATGGACCGAACACGTCATAATGATATTCATGATACGACCGCAGGTTCTCTCAATCTCTTATCAGCCGACTACAAGCGGCCACATGCCGTAGTGATGAATACAGCAATTTCTACCATCTGTGACAGCAAAAGCTGATAAGAATACCGACTGCTGTCAATGAAATCATTGATTTAAAATTTACAAAATGTGATTAATGTGTCCTTATTTTGATTACACGGTTTACGCAGTTTTTTAGAAAGAGGGTACATCACATTAGTCTGGTATCCGATCCAACAATTAGTGTCGCGCTCTGAGAAAACTGGGCATAATGCATGTGCGTAAAGTGTCGTCCCAGATTAGCCTGTGCAGTCCGCACAGGCTAATCCGGGACGACACTTTCCGCCTAAACTGGATTTTCGCTAAGAGACATCATTTAAACGAAAAATTCCTTAAAAGCGGAAATTGTCGTCCCTGATTAGCCTGTGCGGACTGCACAGGCTAATCTGGGATGAAAATTTACGCACAAGCATTATGCCCAGTTTTCTCAGAACACGACACATTATTGTTGAAAATTTGTTGAATATGAGACAGACTATGGATACATCATTTGCGGATCACTATTCACTTTCCGCCATTTTTAATAATTTACTATACGAATTTGTAAACTAAACGTATCACCACGAATGCACGGGCCTTTAAAAAATACTCTGAGTCTTACAAGCAAGACATTGTGATCGATATCGATGTGAAAATACTAATAAATCATCCACACGCCTACAGCCTGTGTTAGGACCATACTGCTTTATAAATAATGAATCATCCATGCAAAACTCCATATACAGTTGAACACTACCTTTTAAGTTGAATGTTGTACGTTGCAAAGTTAAGGAGAAAGCCTGCAGCGTTGTTTTTCCTCGCCATTTTGGGAATTAGGCCGGGTCCGTTGGATGAGAATAAACGCTTTGACGAAAATATTGGGAAATAGTTTTTAAATGATATGTTTCAATATTATATTTACAAAGGTTTAACTTATAGAGCTGGATAGCGAAATGAACGAAGTGTTAACATGTATTTGCTTTAAATAGTTTTTTTTTTAAATATTGTTTTGGAATTCTTAAATTGGGAATTTTATGCAGTAATTTGGATTTTTTTAAATATTTTTTGAGATTTGGAATTGGGCCGAATTTCGTACCCAAATTTGACAACAAAAATGATGTTGCCTTTATAGTATGCTCACTTAAACATATCCGTTTAGAAATAGTTTAGATATTAATAGTTGATTTTTCGAAAAAGATTTTTTTCCCAGTATCTACTGAATGACATTCCCCAGCTGTTACAATCACACGTGATTTGACGATTGAGAAATAAATGCAATAGTTTCGAAGGATTCAGTGAGTGTGTATATACAATGTTCATGCAATAGTAGTTATGTAATCATTTTGCGATGCTTTAATGCGTATATTTGAAGTTTCCTCTTAACCATTAACATGCAAAACGACTGAAATAATGTTGGTCCACAACCTTCCAGCAAGAGCCATATACATGTAGTGCGTTTCATTCCTTGTGTAAAAGCAATCAATGCGAACAGGTTTTTCTTCAAATAGTATTTTCTTGTCAGTATCATCAAAGAAAATTGGTCAAAACATTTCAAAACAAACCAGCCATCAAAAGCACCTGATGGTTATGGGGTTGGGTCGAGAGGGGGGGGGGGCGTGGGTAGGGTAGGAGCGGTCAAAATCTTGTTTATGATACTGCTGCCAGTGCAGCGTCTTCCATTTGCCATGGTCAACATTTACCGTGAAAGCTCCAGAGGCCATGCTCTTTATAATTTACCCAAATCTCTATGAAACCTGATCAGAACATTTCCAGACGAGTTCAAAATCGGATCATAAGTGGCCAAAAACTTGGTAACCAGGGTAAATTGAAGAAAACTCTAGATGCCACTAACATACTGTAGAGCTTTCATCATGCAACTTCCTCAAACTATTATATACCTAATAATATCACGGAGTAATAATAACTTATTTCACGAAGATATCACATTAAGAAAATAACATTTCTTTTTTACAATGTGGTCTTCAAAAACACAGTATATGTAAATATAACTCAACAATGTCTAGCATACTGCAGTCAGCCTTAAAATAATTACAAAAGCAACATGACTATAATAATAAAAATAATAATAATAATAATAATAATAATTAATAGTAATAATAACAATAATAGTAAATAATAATTATTTCATTCTTTCATATCAACAGACAGTCACAAAGCATACAGAAGGGAAAAAATACCCCCAAAACGGTATTTTAATCGATACAATCCACATACACATCAAAACAAGTTTTGCGTTTGTAGCAAATGATTTTTAAAGTGCCTTTTAAAGGAAATAAGTGAAGGTGCTTGTCTTATATTATTTGGAATAAAGTTCCAAATATTTCTCGCACAATAGGCAAAAGTACGCTTTCCGTAATTGGTTTTAAATGCAACAGATGATAAATCGTTGTGGGTGGTGGATCTAAGAGAGTATGTATTGTTATTCGATACAAAAATAACTAAATCAGCAAAAACTAGTTCACTAGTCGAAGAGAAAAAATGCGTGTGAATACTCTTGGTTTATAATGGCTATGGGTGTCTGTAATCCATTGCGTTTCAAATAAAAATAAAATATCGATGTGCCATCTATCTTACGTTTTTAAATAATTCATGAAACATTAAACCTCGGGTCATGTCAAATGACATGAGATGGTCGTCTTAACTTTTTTGTACTAACCTACTAACCGGTAACATTACATCTAGTAAATTGTAAAATTACACCCACAAATTAGCGTGTATGTGCACAGTCTAAAAGAAACACTACACGTACATTTGATATGATGTTCTATATATATAATATATATATAAACCGACAGTTTTCGTGTATGTATTACCTGAACAAGAGTTACTTATTAATGTATAAGCTGTATAATAAGGCTTTAATTATTTGAACTTAAAACCAGCAAATTTTGCAATTAGTCGGTTATTGTTTAAAATATATTGTTGTTTTTCCTATAAGTACACATCCTCATAATGTTGAATCAGTAAATCGGTCGATTTAAAACAAAAACGCACCCCTCCCACTTACTGCATACATAACAATACATAAAACACTGTAAACAAATTAGTATACACTTTACCTTATAACAGCTCGACAAATAGATCCATACGATGTCCTTAATACAATACACACAATCCACTTATTTAAGTCCTAATCGTTGAACCCAGTGCACTTATCAGTCAGTACAACAGTCCACGTATATATTCATGATGACTGGTGTACAAATCTTAAACGTCTGTTTGTCCAATAATACCGTCCTTAACTGGTCCACCGTCCTTGATTGACTGTAATATGAAACCATTTCACTTAGTTTATAAACAATAGTACGTGAAACGATACGCGCCGTATACAAAACGCTCGCGAATTTCATCATTAATTTTTTCTTACAAAAGGCATAAAACGTCAGACGTAAAGGTAAACACTTTTTCTATATAATCGTCGCGGCTCTTTCTATAGGCACAACACACTATTTCGTTGTTTAATGGTTGTTGATAATTCAAATTACAAGGAAAAAGATAAAAATCGATAATTAAACAAGAGTGTCATGGTCATAAAACGCTCACCCGAGACCCGAAGGCATTGAACTATTCTGAGAAGATGGAGTTAAGAATAATATAAGTTCGTTATGAAACATAAATATTGAATTTCAAGGCACTTTTTTATTTAAGAAGTTGAACTCAGCTGAGATATCATAATAACTTATATTGAGACCAAGTTCCAAGAAGTTTTTTACGAAAATGCGACTTTTAAAGTGTTAACATTTTTTTTTTTTTTTAATTTTACGTACCTAGTGACCTTACTTTTGACCCCCAATGACCCAGTTTCAGACTAAGCCTAGATTGCATTGGGACAAATACTCTGACCAAGGTTCACGAAGATTGGAAATAAATGTGACTAATAGAACGTTAACAAGGTTTCACTATAGCCATATAAGGAAAGCTGCATCGCCTCCTGGCGGCCATGTTTTTCAACAGATCGGAACCATTTTCGAACTCGTCCAAGATATAAGAAAACAATGGTCTGACCAACTTTATGAAGATTGAACTAAAAATTTCATTTCTAGAGTGTACACAATGTTTCACTATAGCCATATAAGGGAAACTGCCCCGCCCCTGGCGGCCATGGTTTTCAACGAACTTCAACCATTTTTTAACTCGACCGAGCTATCATTAGAACACATGTTCTAATCGTGTTTCATGAAGATTGGACTAAAAATGTGCCATCATTAAAACACATATTCTTACCAAGCTTCATGAATATTGGGCTAAATATGTGACTTCTATAGTGTTCACAAGTTTTCACTAGAGCCATATAAGGAAAACTGCACCGACCCCTGGTGGCCATGTTTTTCGAACTCAACCGAGACATCATTTGAACAATTATCTGAATCCAGTTTCAAACTAGGCCAAGATATCATTGGGACAAATCTACTGACCAAGTTGTATGAAGATTGGGCGATAAGTATGGCCTCTAGAGTGTTCACAATATAAATGTTGACGACGCCCACATCGGACGAAACGCGATCACAAAACCTCCTCATGAGCTAATGTAGCCTCGGTAAAATGACAGGCCAACAGATTCATTACGGAAATTTGAATGTGCCCACTGAAAGTTGTATTATTTAAGCTTAAAGACGATTATTATTTACCTTTGGAGATTTTATTTGTTAAGTATATGTTGTACAAAATGCTAAGCCATTGAACCTTGTTTCGTTTTAATCGATAATCATGTTGCCATTTTCCAGATTTAAGTACAAAGTGCCTTTAATCTTTAGCAACGCCCGACTGCGTGCACTTTATATGCACATCTATTGTTAATGTCTGGCTTCAATCGATGTCGCCAGCGACAAGATTGTATATGCGATATGTATATTGAGGGAAGCGTGCATTTGCATATTGCACATCATTTCCGAAAGTTTCGTTCCCAAGTGCCCTTACACGGGTTTCATATGTGTCGCGTTCTAAGAAAACTGGGCATAATGCATGTGCGTAAAGTGTCATCCCAGATGAGCCTGTGCAGTCCGCACATGCTAATCCGGGACGACACTTTCCGCCTAAACTTGATTTTCGCTAAGAAGAGACATCATTATAACGAAAAATTCCATAAAAGTGGAAATTGTCGTCCCTGATTAGCCTGTGCGGACTGCACAGGCTAATCTGGGATGACAATTTACGCACAAGCATTATGCCCAGTTTTCTCAGAACGCGACACAAATGATAGACGAATGAGTTGTACTAATAAGTCTGTGGTATTATAAAATGCAAACATCACCCTATTGTATTCTAAAATACATATATTAACATAATATACTAAATAATAATTTTGTACAATAAAATGAAATATAAATATAGGATCTTGCATGAGTGGTCGTTTTGTATTGAATTTATTAAACGAGTCATCTAAATGAAGATAAAAACGAGGCTTGCCGATTTTTTATCTTCATTTAGATGACGAGTTTAATAAATTCAATACAAAACGACCACTAATGCAAGATTCTATTTATAACATGACCAACAAAATGCTTTAAAACACACATGTATTCCCCTCCGTGCCATATAGAGGAAAGGTCGATATCTATAACGAAGCAGCAATGCGGTCATTGTGTGTACCTGAGCATGAGAAGTAGTTCTGGACGAATAAGCCTATATGGTTGTGTAACTATAAGCTGCACTCCGCAGTAAAAAAAAAGTGCATTGTGGGTAAGCAAGTTGCGGTTGTAAATGCCTTGTCTTTGACAGCGCGTATGAATATCTTTTAAGTGATTCGGCTAATTTGCATAGTTATATAACTAGTGAAATAACACCCGTGTAATAAACAAAATTGAGCATTACGTTATTTCACTCCTGGAGCGTAAGTCATGTTATAAATATACTAACATGTGTGC
>VMBQ01001497.1:169285-184778 GCA_007657795.1 Dreissena rostriformis
ACTGCTCAAATATGTTCATCTACGTATTGTTATCATAAAACAAAAATAAAAAAGGGGGGTCACCGCACTTTTAACAGAGATTTTTTTGTTTAACTATCCCTACCGTCTATGTCAAATTTCCTAAAATACAGCAATTAGGCGAAACCCAAGTACCGGTACATAGACTGTTAGAGATATGCATAAACATTATAGATTGTTTACAATCTTAATTGGGATCACAACGGCTTACTAAAACACAACACTAATACAATATTTAATCACAAACATAAGACCATACAGTATCAAACTCGACCTTAATCATCCATAACAGGGACTTGTTGACAGTTTTTGGCATGTTTTGAAGTTTGTGATTAAATGCTTTAATTTGATTAATGTAAACAACAGGACTAAAGAGCTCCAGGAAAAAAACAAGAGTGAAATAAAAGAAAGAAAAAAAGAATAAAAAAAAGTTAACCGCACCTGGGATCGAACCACTGAGTACCTATTATGAACCTACTCGGTCATAAATGTGTGATGATTCTGATAACAAAACTGGGTTGTGATAATAGCATCGGTGTTGCCATAAATATATCCTCGGTTAAATAAACTGCCTCAACACCCCTTAATGTCGTGGCTTCAATCGATGTCGTCAGCGACAAGATTGTATATGCGATATGTATATTGAGGGAAGCGTGCATTTGCATATTGCACATAATTTCCACAAGTTTCGTTCCCAAGTGCCCTTACACACGTTTCATATCACAAAACTGACAGACGACTGTGCACGCATGCATTTAGGCTTAAAACTGTTTTAAACTTTTTATTGTGGTTTGTATTAAATATAAACTAAGTGGGAACTACAAAAGTGTATCGAGCGGCAAAATACTTCATATAAAAACATGAAGGGGAAATAAATTAGTTAATAGTTTTGGCAGAATGATTTGGTGGTGTATATACATGTTATAAAATGCGAATTATTATTCCGTGTGTTTTGTCCTGTGTCCTGTCTTTTCTTTTTTTCAACAAGCTGAAACGTTTTAGTGCATGATTATGTTTTTACTAATGAACACTAAACAAAAAGCGCACAATAGAATACTGAATATTTTAAATAGATTTTCTTCGAAAAAACAACAACAACCCAAATCGATCAATTGCAGTCGATGAAGGTTAATCGATGTGTCGTGACTGACAAGTTATAAAAGCTGATTCATTTCGTTAAGAGTCAACTTGCACAAACCTAGACATACATTATATGGGGCATATGCATAGCTTTATGTTTTCTACATACAGGAGCAAAACAGTGGTTGAATCACAGTAAAACATAGCCGCGTTATGGGAAAACGGAGTTAAATGCATGTGCATAGTGTCGTCCAAGATTAGCCTGTGCAGTCCTCACAGGCTTATCAGGGACAACACTTTACCGCTTTAATTGTTATGTTTCTTTAAAGCAAGTGTCATCATAGCGAAGTCGGTTTGGAGTAAAATGTCGTCCCTTATCAGCATGTTCGGACTGCACAGGATAATCTGGGACGACANAATAATGCGTCACCCTTGTGAAGTGTATTGGAAAGGTTACACTCAACAATGTGTCACAGCGTGCGTAGGAATACACTACTTCCTCTTGACCGGAAATTTATTCGACCCTGCTTTATTTGGTCAATGTTTGCAACAGAGGCAGGATAAAAAATAACGTCTGACTGTACCTTATCAAACGTATGCATTTAGGCTTAAAACTGAAAACTGATGACTGTCGTTTGTATTGAGCTAAAAATGAACGTACACTAAGCGGGTACTACAAAAGTGTATCGAGCGGCAAAATACTCCATATAAACCACGACTGGGAAATAAATTAGTTAACAGTTTTGGCAGAATGATTTGGTGGTGTATATACATGTTATAAAATGAGAATTATTTTTCCGTGTGTTTTGTCCTTTGACCAGTCTTTTCTTTTTTTCAACAAGCTGAAACGTTTTAGTTGCATGATTATGTATTTCCTCATGAACAATAAACAAAAAGCGCACAATAGAAATACTGAATATTTTAGATAGATACAGAAATGTGTTTTCTTCGGGAAAAAAAACCATTCCCAAATCGATCAATTGCAGTCGATGAAGGTTTTAATCGATGTGTCGTGACTGACGAGTTATAAAAGCTGAGTCATTTCGTTAAGAGTCAACTTGCACAAACTTAGACATGCATTATATGGGTCACATGCATACCCTTATTTGTTTTCTACATACAGGAGCAAAACAATTGTGAATGGGCTTAATCGCGGTAAATAAATATAGCCGCGTTATGGGAAAACGGAGTTAAATGCATGTGCATAAAGTGTCGTCCCAGATTTTGCCTGTGCAGTCCTGACAGGCTAATCAGGGACAACACTTTACCGCTTTAATTGTTATTTTTCGTTTAAAGCAAGTGTCTTCTTAGCGGACTCGGTTTGGCGTTAAGTGTCGCCCCTTATCAGCATGTACGGACTGCACAGACTAATCTGTGACGACACTTAACGCACATGCATTAAGCCCGGTTTTCCCAGAACGAGGATAATTTATAATTATGTAATGCATTTAGAATGATAAACTGACTTTTAGCCTGCAATGCAAATGCAAGCATGTATACCTGCAGACAACAATAATCATACTTGCTTGTCCGTCGATACGCACATTTAAGCATTCAATTACATCGTGGAACTAAACAACGGCTTGCTATTAACATGTCGTGCAAAGTACATGTATGTTGCTATAGTAACCATTCCATGAAAATCACAGTTAGTTTGCTAGTTATACAGTATCATCGCGTGCTATTGATAAAGAATGGAGCGTGCAGTGGAATTGACAAGCCGTTGACCAACATTTTCCTAATTATAGCTCTTGGTATGGTGCAAATTAGGCTACATATCATTATTGTCGATCGTATGTTGGCAGTCAGTTTTACAACCACAGGCTGACGAATCGATACAACAATAAATGTTGTCGCAATTAATGTGCTGATATGATCTTAATAATTCCTCGCTTTGTAGAAGCAAACCCAGTTCACTTAGCATTCTTGTTTGATTAAGATAAATTGTCGCCAGTTTATCACAATGATTTATACTATGACATCAGAAGTATTGGGGCTTGTTTTGAACTGGGCTGATAAGCACTATAGATCACAACTTGAGCGGGTGCGGATAAGAACTGCGCGAACGTGAGCTGTTTTATCCGACATAAACCACTTACGTGGATTACATGGAATGTCGACGATCATCTAAACGTCTTAAGTATATTAGTTATCTTGCAAACTCAGCAGGGGGTATTTAACTTGTTTCCTTTTTTTTCTGATGATTGTCTTTTAATTCACAAAACACGTTTATAATAACGTAATAATAATATCCATTTCCGCAACATTTTGAGAATCGGTACGAGGTGCGGACAATTTGGTAGCAAACAGCAGTTTCGTTCCCTTAAGCATGTTGGGGTTGATATTGAACAGACCATATATCGACAAAGAGGAACAATACTGTTATGAAAGTAATTAAGAGCGTATAAGCTTAAGTTTAATAGATATCCGTACACATGAGAGGAATATTAATTCTATTATTGAACTTATTAAGAGCTTATAAGCTTAATTTTAATAGACATAACCATGGCAATGAAACGAGTACGATGTGATATACTGAGAGTTAACAAATCGAATGTAAGACAATTTCAGAGGAGAGGGTTTGTTGCGCTTGCCTCTTTTTGCCCACCTTTAACGGGGCATATCAACGGTATTAACCTTAAATATATACGTACATTCTTGTAATGCACACTCCCTCTTTTCCGGTAGATATTTATGTGGTATCTATGATTTATTGATAAAATCGTTTTGAAAACATATTTTCAATTCAAACAATGTTTTTCTTTGTTGTGGAAATAGTGGGATTCAAACTCACGACTTCAAATCGCCTACTTCAATGTGAAGTTTTCTTCCCTACACTCCCGTTATTGATATTGCGTGTGCGTATAGCGGTACTTGGCGTACATTTCCTTCGTAACGATATACTACTACTTTTGATTTTCCCGCGCCCGCTAAAGTATCCCGGGGATGTATCAATTATATTTATTTTACTGAGCGTTTATAAAAACGCGACATATGTGTTAAGCAACCATTTCATAACTTCTTTTTAATTAATACTCTTATTATTATATACGCCCATTTTAAAAAAAAAACAAGCAAATTCGTAGAATTGATATCCCCCGCAACATATCTTTTGTTTAGGGATGGGTGCAAATCAGACGGATGAACATACTACAAAACAAAGGGCCATTACTCCGTTATTAACAGATGGTGTACAATGCCATTTGGCGTGCATCATCCTCTTATCCATATATATACTCATACCAAGTTCAATGAAAACCGTCAAAGCACTTCCAAGATATGGCTCCGGACAAAAAAGTGCCGGACGGACGGACGGACAGCCGGACGGACGGACGGACGGACGGACAACGCCAAAACAATATCCCTCCGCCTCTGGCGGAGGATATATACTTCCAAGATATGGCTCCGGACACAAAAGTGCCTATAGTAAAAAGCATTTTTTCAAGATATAAAGGGCTATAACTCTGTTTTTAACAGACGGAGTACAATGCCATTTGGCGTGCATCATCCTCTTATGCGTATATATACTCGTACCAAGTTTCAATGAAATCCGCCAAAGCACTTCCAAGATATGGCTCCGGACACAAAAGTGCCNCCGGTTTAGCCACTGGAACTATCATGCAATGCTCCCTGAGACATATAATATATGAACCGCGCTCTGTGATACGATAGCCGATATAAAATATAAATGACCAGTTGTAACATACAATACGTATTGTGTTCAGTAAAGTGCAACCGCGCGTTTGAACGGTAAGAAAAACGTCGGATCAGTGTGGGGACTTCATATTACAAACGCGCGGTTGCACTTTACTGACACAAATACATATTTGTTAAAAAAAATCATGATACCTGTAGAAAACTCTCACGAACTAGCGGGCTCTCCACTTTATCCCTTTACAAATGGTGAAGTATTTAAAAAGACACCCTTAGAAATGTTATCTGGGTCGCGCTTTATTCTATTTTACACAGATCTTAAAAAGTCACGTGGTATAGGCACCGTGATGTTAAAATCGTTATATATTTTTTGACATTACGAGGATTGCTAGACTTTTACTCCAAGGGTAAGTGGTTCGAGTGACGGTGTGGATTACTTTTTTTTCTTTCTTAAATTTTTCTTCTTGTTTTATACTGGAGCTATTTAGTTCCGATTTTTACAGTAATCAATTTATAACATTTAATAACAAACTTCAAAACATGCCAAAATATGTGAACAAGTCCCTTTAAACATCGGTAAAATAATTGGCAAACAGATTTATGAAGGAGGTTTGACTTTGCCCACCGAATGGTGTATTATTAAGGCTTAGGGACGATGATAATTTACCGTTTGGGATTTAATGTGTTTAGTGTATGTTTTACAAAATGCTTAACATATTTTCGTTTTACTCGATAATCATGTTGACATGTTCCATGCTTAAAGTACAAAGTGCATTTAATCTCATACAACGCTTGACTGCGTGAACATTATATGCACATCTGTTGTTAACCCATTTATGCCTAGCGTCTAGAAAAAAGGCCTTGGCAAACAGCGTAGACCCAGATGAGACGCCGCATGATGCGGCGTCTCATCAGTGCGCTGTTTGCTTAAAGAAATGTTTCTCTAAGAAATATTCTAAATATAGAAATAAACATACTAGACATCCCTAATTTTGGAAATAAATTGATCCAATTTTGAAGGATGGGAGAGTCCACTAGGCATAAATGGGTTAATGTCGTGGCTTCAATCGATGTCGTCAGCGACAAGATTGTATATGCGATATGTATAATGAGTGAAGCGTGCATTTGCATATTCCACATAATTTCCGCCAGTTTCGTTCCCAAGTGCCCGTACACTGGTTTCATGTAACAAAATGATAGACGACTGTGCGTAGCTGATCTTATGATTTGTTGTAATAAGTCTATGGCATTATAAAAAACATCAACCTATTGTTTTCTAAAATACATACACAAGCATATTATATTATATAATAATTTTGTACAATAAAATGAAATATAATTATTTGTATTACCAACGAAAATGGTCTGGGAAAACGGGGCTTTATTCATGTCGTTACGCACATGTATTAAGCCCTGTTTAGCCAAAGTCTCATATACATGTATAATATAAAGTAACGTCTGACTGTGCCTCAACAAATGCATGCATTTAGGCTTAAAACTGAAAACTTTTGACTGTCGTTTGCATTGAACTGAGCATTGAACTGAAAATGAACGTAAACTAAGTGGGTACTACAAAAGTGTATCGAGCGGCAAAATACTTCATATGAAAACATAAAGGGGAAATAAATTAGTAAATAGTTTTGGCAGAATGGTATGGTGGTGTATATACATGTTATAAAATGCGAATTATTTTTCCGCGTGTTTTGTCCTGTGACCTGTCCGCATGAACACTAAACAAAAAGCGCACACTAGAAATACTGAATATATAAAATAGATACAGTAGTGTGGTTTCTTCGAAAAATACAACAACAAACAACAATCCCAAATCGATCAATTGCAGTCGATGAAGGTTTTAATCGATGTGTCGTGACTGACAAGTTATAAAAGCTGATTCATTTCGTTACGAGTCAACTTGCACAAACCTAGACATACATTATATGGGGCACATGTACAGCCTGATGTTTTCTACATGCAGTAGAAAAAAAGTGGCTGAATCACGGTAAAAAAATAGCCGCGTTATGGGAAAACGGAGTTTAATGCATGTGCATAAAGTGTCGTCCAAGATTAGCGTGTGCAGTCCTCACAGGCTAATCAGGGACAACACTTTACCGCTTTATATGTTATGTTTCTTTAAAGCAAGTGTCATCATAGCAAAGTCGGTTTGGCGTAAAGTGTCGTCCCTTATCAGCATGTTCGGACTGCACAGGATAATCTGGGACGACACTTTACGCACATGCATTAAGCCCGGTAGTCCCAGAACGAGGATAACATATTATAATGTAATGCATTTAGAATGATAAACTGACTTTTAGCCTGCAATCAAAATGAAAGCATGTATACCTACAATCCATAATAATCATATTTGCGTGTCCGTCGATACGCCCATTTAAGCATTCAATTCAGGGGCGTAGATAACCTCCAAACATTGGGGAGGCGGTCCAGTTTCTGTACTGGGAGCATAAAGGGGTTCGGCCTTCTCCTTAGCGTGCCCCGCTGACAGCGTCTCTCCCACGTCACGCGTAGTGGCGGGAATCGTCACCAGTCGCTCGACCGCCTCATTGTGGCACTCGCTGCCGTTGTGCTTCCGCAACTTCACGGGACCCGCTTTTTAATTGGAGAAGCCGTCACTGATGAAGCTGCCGTCCACCTTCGTGTTGCCGATCTTGCCCGTCTTCTTGGCCGCCATGCAGAGATGGCAGAACGCAAGGTCCCGGCTCTGAAAAGAATGACATTGTAATACATTTTGTGTTAAATATTAATGATAATAATAAAAAAAAAAACATTATTAAGCAACAATACGAGTATTATGTGTATGTTGTGTGTTTTTTTCCCTAAATTTCGTTTGTATTTAGATCGACGTTAGGTTCATAAAAGATAAGAACAATCGCAAATTAAAATTTAATACTTATAAACATACCTCATCGTAGTGGAGCCATGTGAACGAATCAAAC
This sequence comes from Dreissena rostriformis, assembly GCA_007657795.1. NCBI lineage: Eukaryota > Metazoa > Mollusca > Bivalvia > Myida > Dreissenidae > Dreissena > Dreissena rostriformis. The sequence goes on from VMBQ01001497.1 coordinate 176,989, forward strand.
CAACTAGATTGGAATGAACGCTGTTCTGGCTTTTTCTTCCCGAATGTACGCTTAGGAAAAGCAAAATGTCGAGGCTGAGAATAAAAATAGTTTCAATTAAATTAATGTTTTTCACGCGTATATTTACTCAAAATTGTTTTAAGTGGCAGTTACCTTTGAATTAAAGCGATCAATTACAATTAAAAGAATGGCCTCTTTAATCAAAACACCGACAGTGCAATCACGGAAAAGAACAATAAAACAATTAACGCAATGACATTTACCCGGGCCCCTGGTTTATAACACTTTTGGCAACCTCAGAGCAGACGGAGAGGGGACACATGGCTTTTGCACTGACGGCGCGTGATTACAAAGATACTGGTTTTTGGGCGGCGATTTTTGGGGGATTTTACGTTTTATTTATATAACGACGACTAGCCGAAATATTGGGGAGGCGGCCGCCGCCCCTACCTCCCCATTACCTACGCCCCTGCAATTACATCGTCGAACTAAACAACGGCTTGCTATCAACATGTCGTGCAAAGTACATGTATGTTGCTATAGTAACCATTCCATGAAAATCACAGTAAGTTTGCTAGTTATGCAGTATCATCGCGTGCTATTGATGAAGAATGGAGAGTGCATTGAAAGTAACAAGCCGTTGACAAACATTTTCATAATTAGAGCTCTCGTTCCCTCTTGGTATGGTGCTACTTAGGCTACACATCATTATTGTCGATCGTATGTTGTCAGTCAGTTTAACGACCACGGGTTGACGAATCGATACAAGAATAAATGTTGTCGCAATTAATGTGCTGATATGATCTTAATAATTCCTCGCTTTGTGGAAGCAAACCCAGTTCACTTAGCATTCTTGTTTGATGAAGATAAATTGTCGCCAGTTTATCACAATGATTTTTACTATGACATCAGAAGTATTGGGTCTTGTTTTGAACTGGGCTGATAGGCACTTTAGATCACAACTTGAGCGGGTGCGGATAAGAACTGCGCGAACGTGAGCTGTTTTATCTGACATAAACCACTTACGTGGATTACATGGAATGTCGACGATCATCTAAACGTCTTAAGTATATTATTTATCTTGCAAACTCAGCAGGGGGTATTTAACTTGTTTCCTCTTTTTTCTGCTGATTGTCTTTTAATTCACAAAACACGTTTATAATAACGTAATAATAATATCCATTTCCGCAACATTTTGAGAATCGGTACGATTTGCGGACATTTCAGTAGCAAATAGCAGTTTCGTTCCCAGTAGCATGTTGGGGTTGATATTGAACAGGCCAAAAATCGACAGAGAGGAACAATACTGTTATGAAAGTAATTAAGAGCGTATAAGCTTAAGTTTAATACATATCCGTACAAATGAGAGGAATATTAATTCTATTATTGAACTTATTAAGAGCTTATAAGCTTAATTTTAATAGACCATGGCAATGAAACGAAAAACGCGACATATGTGTTAAGCAACCATTTCATAACTTCTTTTTAATAAATACTCTTATTATTATACGCCCATATAAAACAAAAACAAGGGACAAAATTATCACAAAACCAGGTTTTCAATAAAAAAAGTCTGATAAAGGGAGACAACTGCAACTCAAAATGTGCATTGCTACTGATTGTTCATCACAATTACCCCCCTTGTTTCAAAATCAATCTATTTTTAGTCGTGGAGACCTTGACCTTGGAGATATCTACGTAATTATTTCGCGCGACACACCGTACAATGATGGTGAACAAATGTGCCAAATGATTTTAAAATATGACAATGAATGACATAGTTATGGCCAGGACAAGCTCATTTATGGCCATTTTGACCTTTGAAATCAAAGTGTGACCTTGACCTTGGAGATAGCGACGTAATTCTTTCGCGCAACACACCGTACAATGATGGTGAACAAATGTGCCAAATGATTTTAAAATCTGACAATGAATGACATAGTTATGGCCCGGACAAGCTCATTTATGGCCATTTTTGACCTTTGAACTCAAAGTGTGACCTTGACCTTGGAGATATCTACGTAATTCTTTCGCGCGACACACCGTCCAATGATGGTGAACAAATGTGCCAAATGATTTTAAAATATGACAATAAATGACATAGTTATGGCCCGGACAAGCTCATTTATGGCCATTTTTGACCTTTGAACTCAAAGTGTGACCTTGACCTTGGAGATATCGACGTAATTATTTCGCGCGACACACCGTCCAATGATGGTGAACAAATGTGCCAAATGATTTTAAAATATGACAATAAATGACATAGTTATGGCCCGGACAAGCTCATTTATGGCCATTTTTGACCTTTGAACTCAAAGTGTGACCTTGACCTTGGAGATATCGACGTAATTATTTCGCGCGACACACCGTCCAATGATGGTGAACAAATGTGCCAAATGATTTTAAAATATGACAATAAATGACATAGTTATGGCCCGGACAAGCTCATTTATGGCCATTTTTGACCTTTGAACTCAAAGTGTGACCTTGACCTTGGAGATATCGACGTAATTATTTCGCGCGACACACCGTCCAATGATGGTGAACAAATGTGCCAAATGATTTTAAAATATGACAATAAATGACATAGTTATGGCCCGGACAAGCTCATTTATGGCCATTTTTGACCTTTGAACTCAAAGTGTGACCTTGACCTTGGAGATATCGACGTAATTATTTCGCGCGACACACCGTCCAATGATGGTGAACAAATGTGCCAAATGATTTTAAAATCTGACAATGAACGACATAGTTATGGCCCGGACAAGCTTGTTCCGCCCGCCCTCCAGCCAGCCAGCCAGCCCGCCCGCATTCGCCAATCTAATAACCAGTTTTTTCCTTCGGAAAACCTGGTTAAAAACTAGGCGTAATGTGGGAAGACACGTGACGCGCGGGTGGTTTGGCGCATAACCGCGTAATAACTTAAAACTGTTTAAAGCGGATCATCCTTATGTGGGATAATATCTCGGCAAAGTTCGACAACCTGGATAGCAAGATAGCATTAAGCACTTCTGCATTATTGCCCTGAAATTATAAAAAAGTGGCAAAATGTATCTTGTTCGCTCTTTAACTACGAAAATTTACATGTGATCATCATGGAACTTGCTGGTAATGGGAGTAGGCATATCATCTCCCCAAATTTTGATAGCCAGCAAATAAATTACGTTTAAGTATAGCAAGCTTGAACGGAGACCGAGCTTGGGGCTAGTCGGGTCACGGTCACTGTTACTTAAAATTGAAACAAAAAAGTTTCCGCTCAATTACTTCAGTTTGTATGAAGGTACTGCAAACACATTTTGTGAGTATGATGCTCACATAGACCTAGCTTGGGATTGCATTTTGGGCTGGTCAGGTCAATGTGAATGTAACTAAAAATAGAATAACGATTTCCGATGAATTACTTTAGTTTAGAAGGAGGTACTACGCGGCAATCTTGAGTGTATGTATCTTACATGCAGACCTACAATGGGATTGCATTTTTGGCCATTCAAAGTCAAACTTACTAACACTAGAAAAGGGTCTGCTGAATAACTTCAGTTTGGAGTCGGTATTGCACTGAAATATTGTGTTTAGATTGCTGTCATGTAGACCAAGCTTGTGATATATTTCGGGGCAAGTCGGATAAAGGTCAGGGTCAATCTTGTTTTAAATTTATAAAACAAAAAACAACACCATCAGTTTTTGCTCAATTACTTAAGTTTGGATGTAAATATCATGTTGAAAGTGTGTGTGTAGGTAGCTTACTTGTATCCTTACGTTTGCCTATTAAAAAATTGAATTAAAATATATTAATATGTTTAACATTGAACACATGGTTTCATCGTAATGCCATGTTTCTTATTGTTTCCATTATTTTCTATGCCATCATTTGTCCACGTAATTAATACATCGTTCTCACATCAATTAAATTGAGACATTGAAACGGGTGTCTTTTGTGACACGTTTGCACTCTTATTATAAATAGTATACAGTATTTACCGTGGATATGCCCCTTTAAGTCGCCTGTCAAGGCACCATAAAAACATACATATTTAGAATAATTGTAATGTCAAGACCGGTAGAATCAACGATGCATTTATTAATAGTAATAAAAACATTCCAGCGCATAATTGGCTTTTCCAATGAGTCACCGAATCACGTAGGCTAAACAATATTCTTCCCACACAATTGCTTATTATTATGTGTAGATAAACTAGACTGCGTATAGAACGAAAACAAACTTTGATTTGATGACATGGATGGATTTCCTTGCGGAGCGTGCCCCCCCCCNCATGGTGACCCCAAAAGCTAATATACCGAAAATATACCGAAAAATGCCGAACGAGCATATTTCCACCACAATCATAATTGATGAGTGAGCGAATGGACCGGTTTAGCCACTGGAAATATCATGCAATGCTCCCTGAGACATATAATGAGCCGCGCTCTGGGAAAACCGGGCTTAATGCATGTGCCTAAAGTGTCATCGAAGACTAGCCAGTCCGCACAGGTTACTTAAGGACGACACTTTCTGCTTTTAGGATATTTGTTCGCATGAAGGAAGTTTGAACAAATATCCAGTCTAGGTAGAAAGTGTCGTCCCTAATTAGCATGTGCGCACATGCATTAAGCCCCGGTATACCAAAGCACAGCTAAAATGTATAACTCCTCTGCACACTACGGATTGCGGATATCGTACGACGATCCGGCAGGCTAACTTCTGTTTACTGCATGACTTTTGGCGAATCCATTAAACGTTTATGTCCGCACGTCATTCGTGCATGAAAATATTTTTGAAACGTTAGCTGTTAATCATTGGCCGCGTCAACGCGTTGCTGTTTGCTTCTGCCTGTTCCGTCGACGGTTCCGTAAATGCAGGCGTTGTTACAAGATTCCGTCAATAGTCACCCGTTTGTAAAACTGGACCTTTCATTAAACAAAAAAGCTCTATCAATAAACATTATTGATAGATCGTTGTATGAAACACTATTAATCTTGAAAATCAAGAAACATTTGACAAATACGTTTTCGGAATGAATTAATAAACAAACGGACGAACTAAATCATAATGAGAACTACTTTCCATGATTGCCAGGATGTTGTTTAAAACTATATTATTTTTTTTTATATAAATTAAAACTTTAAAACTCAAAATCTTTGCGAAAAAAGGGGCATCACTGTGTCACAATACAAAATTGTGTCATGAGAAATGAGATGTTTGAGTTGAAGACAGGTAAATTATAAATGGTCAAAGAGATCAATAAAAACTTAAATCAAACCAGAAAACAGAACCTGTGGCAAGTAAGAAAGCTCACCCCCTCTTTGAGCTTTGAGAAGTCGAGCTTTAAAGTATGAAGTCCACAAGAAAAACAAAGTTCCAAAATGAACACAAAATATTATTTCCAGCATAATTGTTCAAGGTATTTAACTACACACTTGCAAGAGTTGCACACATATGTCAACATCATAACTTTTTGTTTTCTTAATAATTTCTTTTTCAGCATCATCACAAAATAACATTCCAATAATTATAATCAACATGTTGTATCAAGTCTTTAAGCAGGTTTGAAGATAAGTTTACATTACATGCATTCTTCACTTTTCAAACACTGCACTGGGGTTATGAGATTTGTGTGTTAGCCTTGGTAGGGGCCACGAGGGGTCCCTTGCCCTCAATATGGAGTTGTGCCCCCTTGTAGGAGGCCACCTTGTTGGCGTCCGTCTTCAAGTCAGGCTTGATTGTCTCCCATATCTTTTTCTTTGGGTTCAACAAAGCATCAGGTTCACCTGTACAAGAATATGGACCAAATTGTTTACATCCGCAATTCAACATTTTACTTTTTTTTTGTTGAAACCCACCGATTAGAAGGGTTTTATCTTGATTGCATGAAATGCTGATTGCTTACTGAGATATAAATTCCATATCTGTCCTGGGTACAACCAGTACTTGGTGTCTTTGTAAGAGATATTGAGAACACTCCCAGAATGAGGATCAAAAATGGGACTGCTGAATCACTAGGTGGAAATCATCATCTTGATGCCACTGAGGCCTTTTTATATTTTGAGTAAGTCACCTATAGGACTTGATTGTGATTCCAGTATACCCCACCCTCTACTTAATTGTCAATCCCCAAATGGCCTATCTTGATCCCTACACCATACATAAAAACTCATTAATAGTGACCCTCTTCTCTATCTGAGCCTCATGGGATAGGGAGCAAAGCTTAATCCAATTACAGGCTATCATGACCCCTACTTTTTCTTCCTGACCTTGTCCCGTATTTGGGCTTCTGAGACAAAGGGTTTATGCCCCTAATGACTATAAAGACCCCTAAAAACAACCTGAATATTTTTCCTTAATGTCCCTGGGATAAGGCCCCTCCCCCCTAAGGGCCTACCCTGACCCCTACAGCATACCTGGATACTCCTTTGTAGTCACCCTGTCCCCTATCTGTGCCTCAGGGGGAGGGATGAGGATCTCCACTTTCTCCGGTGAGCTGGCACACATGATCATGCCGTTGGACATCACACCCCTCATCTTGGCCGCCTTCAGGTTGCACATGAACACTGCCAGGCGGCCTTGCATCTGTGAGAATAGCAAAGGTACTGTGTAATAAATTTGAGCCGCGCTCTGGGAAAATGGGGTTTATTGAACCTGCGTAAAGTGTCGTCCCAGACGACTGTGCAGACTGCACTGGCTAATCAGGGAGGACAATTTCCGCTTAAAATTAATTTTCACTAAGAAGAGACTTCCTAAATGAAAAATACTATTCAAGCGGAAAATGCCATCCATGATTAGCCTGTGCTGCAATATTTTAACAATCCTTCCCTGAAAAGTCTTTGGAGGGAAATGACTTGACAATGTGCTCAGATCCAGCCTATAAGGATTCTGTACATTATTAATGAACAAGAATGACCTGAAAATAAGCACATGCCCAAATGTCTAGGGATGCTGGATATAAAGTTTCATCAAATTTTGATCATACATGTTTGAGATCCCACGATGAAACAAAGTACTGGAGGGACTGACATTTGTGTCGTGTTCTGAACAAACTGGGCATAATGCTTGTGCGTAAATTGTCATCCCAGATTAGCCTGTGCAGTCCGCACAGGCTAATCTGGGACGAACATTTCCGCTTTTATGGAATTTTTCGTTTAAATGATGTCTCTTCTTAAGGAAAATCCAGTTTAGGCGGAAATTGTCGTCCCGGATTAGCCTGTGCGGACTGCACAGGCTAATCTGGGATGACACTTTACACACATGCATTTTGCCAAGTTTTCTCAGAACACGACACATTTAGCAGGATGGTGAAGATTACCAGCGAACTATGTTTTCACATCCACAAACTCAATTTCAGCAAATTAGGAATTCAAACGGACAGACAAAGCAAGGACTATATGCTCCCCTTTTCAGGGAGCATACACATTGTTTGACCAAAGTTGACATTGTACCCCTTAGTAACAAACCCAAATTCNACATAAATGAGGACATATGAACTAAATGAGAACATATGACATAAATGAGGACATATAAACTAAATGAGGACATATGACATAAATGAGGACATATAAACTAAATGAGAACATATGACATAAATGAGGACATATAAACTAAATGAGGACAAATGACATAAATGGGGACAATTGAACTAAATGAGGACATATGAAATAAATGAGGACATATAAACTAAATGAGGACAAATAACATAAATGAGGACATATGCACTAAATGAGGACAAATTACATAAATGAGGACATATGAACTAAATGAGGACAAATGACATAAATGAGGACATATGAACTAAATTAGG
>VMBQ01001498.1:17583-33682 GCA_007657795.1 Dreissena rostriformis
GGAATTCAATGAAACTTTATGGGAAGCTTTACTACCAAGAGGAGATGTGCATATTATCAGCCGGTTCTGGTCGGATGATTTTTCACAGAGTTATGGCCCTTTGAAATTTTACATTAATTGTACATATAGTGCAATTCTTGTCCGAGCGTTTTCTCAGAAACTTATTTCGGGAATTCAATGAATCTTTATGGGAAGCTTCACTACCAACAGGAGATGTGCATATTATCAGCCGGTTATGGTCGGATGATTTTTCACAGAGTTATGGTCCTTTGAAATTTCCCATTGTACATATAGTGCAATTCTTGTCCGAGCGTTTTCTCAGAAACTTATTACGGGAATTCAATGAAACTTTATGGGAAGCTTCACTACCAACAGGAGATGTGCATATTATCAGCCGGTTATGGTCGGATGATTTTTAGCTCAGCTGTTTTCGAAGAAAACCTGAGGTATTGTCATAGCCCTCTCGTCCTTCCGCATCGTCGGCGTCGTCATCGTCTTCCCAAAACTTTTACATTGGCCATAACTTTTGCAATATTGAAGATAGCAACTTGATATTTGGCATGCATGTGTATCTAATGGACCTGCACATTTTGAGTGGTGAAAGGTCAAGGTCATCCTTCAAGGTCAAATGTCAAAAAAAAACAAAAAAACATTTGTATCTTATCGACCTGCACATTTCTAGTGGTGAAAAGGTCAAGGTCAATGATGACCTTCAAGGTCAAAGGTCAAAAAAACAAAATCCAAGCACATTGGCCATGACTTTTGCAATATTGAAGATAGCAACTTGATATTTGGCATGCATGTGTTTCTCATGGAGCTGCACATTTTGAGTGGTGAAAGGTCAAGGTCATCCTTCAAGGTCAAAGGTCTTTCTTTTTTTTCATGTGCATCTCATCGACCTGCACATTTGGAGTGGTGAAAAGGTCAAGGTCAATGATGTCCTTCAAGGTCAAAGGTCAAAAAACAAAATCCAAGCACATTGGCCATTACAAAAAAACCTTTGGGGAGCATCACCCGTCTCGAACGGTTTCTTGTTTTAAATTGCACTCCTCTTTTTTCTCTCTTGTGGCCACAACTTACTATCTTGTGGCCACTAGTTAGCATTGTCGTGGCCTCCAGATACTTAGTCGAGGCCAAGAGATACAAAAAAGAGGAGTGCAAAACTAAATAAAAGAGGAGTGCAATTAAAAAATAGCGGTGCAGTAATTAAAAGAAGGCCACGACATAGCTAACTCGTGGCCACGAGTTAGTAAGTCGTCGCCACAAGATAGAAAAAAGAGGAGTGCAATGTAATAAAAGAGGATTGAATGTCACCTCTATGCCACCGTATTATCCTGCTGCATGATACTGTCACCATTAGAGAAAATTTGACCATAAAGGGCAAAACATTAAGTAAACATTTGCATTCACATTTACAGGTACATTCAATTTATGGGTACATGTTATGCCCTATGTAACATTGAAATCAGCAGTGTCTGTGTTAAAACTTTATTTGATTAACATTTGTCAACATGTTTGATTAACATGTGATAACTTGTGCACAAGTCACTTTTTTTCAAACCTCTTATGAATTCAAAGAAATTGAAATAAACATAGCCAATTCGTTTTTAAACGTGTTAAGTATACATGTCATTTTTTTCTTACAGGTATTAAGGCTGACCAGCCAGATTTGGTAACTTAAGGAATCCTCTCTGCCAGTGTCATCTTTCTTGTCAGTGCCATTTCAACAATCATTAAGGTAAGTTAAATTAAAAAATTAAATAAATTATATATTAGTTTTCACTTTGTGTGATGATCAATTATAACTTGTTTTTAAACATCAGTTGATTAATATTTGTTGTTGATTAAAAAATAATAGTTGCATCACATTAGATTGGGAAAATAATAGGGCAGCACATGTGATTTATAATTAAAAGTATTTTTTATTTCTTGTCAAGTTGTGGATGTATTTGACTCCTTGTTAAATATTATTTACAGAAGAAAAAAAAACATTAAGCTGTCAGCTTTTAACAAAACTTAAAGGGGCTTGTTCACGTTTTGGTAAATTGTCAAAATTGAAAAAAAAATGTTTCAGATCTGCAAATTTTCATTGAAGTTATGATATTTGCGAGGAAACAGTAATACTGAACATTTACCATGCTCTAAAATATCCATGATATACATCTTTTGACGATTTAAAAACATGAAAATTATAAAGCGTTACAAATGCGAAACGATTCAATAATTTGGAGAGTTTGGTTGATGTTGTTAATATATTTTGTGACATAACGAGGATTGCTAATATTAAGTAGAAAATACACCTCTTACTATATCAGCATGGATGGCCGAGTGGTTGAGGCGCTTGACTTTTACTCAAAGGGTTAGTTGTTCAAGCCCTGGTATGGATAACTTTTTTATGCCCCCGAGGTGGGCATATAGTGATCGCACTGTCTGTCTGTCTGAAATTCCATCACACTTTGCGTTATGGTTTTGCCTTTAGGTTTTGCGTTTAGGTTTCGATTTTTTTTTTTTAAGCGGCGCAGTAGGGGGCATTGTGTTTCTGACAAACACATCTCTTGTTTCTCTTTCATAAATTTTGTTCTTGTTTTTTACCGGAGCTATTTAGTTCCGATGGTGACATTCATCAATTTAAAGCATTTAATGACAAACTTCAAAGCATGCCAAAATCTGTGAACAAGTCCCTTTAAGAGGAATATTTCTAGGATGTTCCTGAAATAACTTCCATTTACATTGATTCATAAAAAAACATGGCCATATGGAGATGGTTTTACTTATTATTAGTTAGTATAAATTATTGCTTTATTTAGAAGTGTATTGTGATTGTGAAATCTGAATAAATCAATCACATTAATGTACCTCTGCTGATGTGATCAAATTCATTCAAGTGATTAAATGATTTTGATTTTACAGAAATGTTCTGTGAGTGACCATAGTTAATACATTTCTTTGAAGTTATTATGCGCCTTAAAAGAGTTGGCATATAGTCACCGTTTTGTCTGTTCGTCGGAATTATAATTTTAATGGAAGTGAGATTGCGTGGACCTGGAACAATTTTCTTTCATAACAGTTTCTCCCTATCTCGATGTCGGTTCATCTGATCTTCTGTCAGTTCCTTTCCGCGCGATATCTCAGACACTAATGATCTGAATGTGATAAAACTTGATATTCAGCATCCCTATTGGGTGGACATGCAAATATTGTCAGGTCCTTCTGTTCCAATGTTGTTTTAGGGGGTTATTGCCCTTTGATTATTAATATGTCATATTCTTATGTAGTTTTTGTGTCCCCTGACTATGGTCAAGGGACATATAGATGTTACTTTGTCCGCGGCGGCAGCGGCGGCGTCACACTTTTCGAAAAAGGCTCATAACTTCTGGTCCCTTCAGATATTGCTTTCATATTTGGTATGCATGTGTATCTGGACAAAAGCTTTTCATGCGCATAAAATGTTTGACCCCTGTGACTTTCACCTTGAACTTGAGGTCAGCGTTCAGGTTTCGAAACCTGCGTCCGCGATTCGAAAAAGGCTCATAACTACTGTGTCCCTTCAGATATTGCTTTCATATTTGGTATGCATGTGTATCTGGACAACACCTTTCCATGCGCATAAAATGTTTGACCCCTGTGACCTTCACCTTGAACTTGAGGTCAGCGTTCAGGTTTGGAAATCTGCGACCGCGGTTCGAAAAAGGCTCATAGCTATCGTGTCCCTTCAGATATTGCTTTCATATTTGGTTCGCATGTGTATCTGGACAAGACCTTTCCATGCGCATAAAAGTATTGACCCCTATGATCTTGAGCTTGAACTTAGGGTGAGCGTTTAGATTTGAAAATCTGGGACCGCGACCCAAAAAAGCTTCATAACTACTATGTCTTGAGCTTTTCTTTAAACGTAATTTTTTTTGATAGATTTTTGTTATGCCCCCGGCATCTACGATGCGGGAGGCATATAGCATTTGTCTTGTCCGTCCGAAAATCTTGGTTAACCCATTTTGACCGTTTCGTCTGACATCAATACCGCTTGCTACAGAGCTTTGATACTTGCATGGATGTTGTCTCTCATCACCCTGCACACACCAGCATCACCCAACCTCATTTTGACCTTGACCTTGAACTTATTTTGGACTTAGACTTAATGAAATGGGCCAATTTCTTGGGTAACCCATTTAGCAACAGGCGACACATCCAACTCGCGGAGTTGTAGTCTAATTAATTTTTACATTTCTGCGCAAAATTTTGGGAACTTATGATCTGAATGTAATGACAGTTGTTATGTCGTATTCTTATAGGGTGGACATGCGCATATTTTCAGGTCATTTCACATCAGTAATTTTCGAGGTATTTATTGACATGCGAATAATAATTTGTTTCTGTGTGAGATCTCACACACTATTATGACCCAAATTTGTAAAAACATAAAACCAGCATAGGCTAGACATGCTTATATTATCACATTATGCCACTCCAATGTCAGGTCGAATATGCCAAATATGTTCACCATGTGGTGACATTGTGTCTATATAAGACGAATGCCCCTAGTTCAAATCAGAGCTTTTTCCTGTTTTTGGCAAAAGTCTTATTAATTTGGCTATTTTATATGCATTTATGACGAAAAAGTTGAAGTAAAATTTTAATTTCTCAAGCAAATTTGGTCTATTTGTAGCCATTGGCAAATTTAGCGATGGCAGAGTAAGTCGTCCAAAGGTCAAGGTCATACCTAGAGGTCATACGTCAAATTTGAGCAAATACAGTTTGTCAAGACTGCAATTTCAACATTAATCATACAATTTAAAAATATTCACCATGAGCAGAAGGCTTGTCGCCTGTCAGAACTATCCAAGCTCATAGGTCAAGGTCATGCAACTTAAAGGTCAAATTTCAAATTTAGGCATAATACAGCTTGTCTGGATTGCAACTTCATCATTCAATTTAATGATATTTAACATACCACAAATGTTTACCATGTGAATATAGCGTGTCGCCTGTTAGACCTTTCTCCCTAGTTCAAAGGTCAAGGTCACACTATCTTAACGGTCAAATGTCCAGTTTGGTCAAAATCAAGCTAGTCTGGATTGTAACTTCATCATGCAATTTTAAATAATTACTAAACCATAAATGTTCACCAATCAGAGAAGGCTTTTCACACTTACGTCTTCTGCCCCATGCACTAAGGTCAAGGTCACACTTAGGGGTCAAAGGTCAGACATGTGTATGGTGCAATTTGTGTAATATTTACAGTCATTGTTGACTCTGGGCTGGACTTGTTGCCAATCGGCATCTAGTGATTAGATCCATTTCAAAAGCTGTCAAAACAAGAATCACCACAATGCCTGTAAACAATAAAAGCCTTTTGTCTTTATTTTCTAACTTCAAAATGAATTCAAATTACTTCCTGATATCATTGAGCTTCCACTATGTGGACAGGACAAAAAACTGTTTACAGAACATAGCCAAAAGTGCCTCTCAATTTTGATAAACATCTGGTTTTGGCAACATTAAAGGAAGAGTTTTAAATATTGTGTTATAATGTAATGCAAAGTTTCAAGTTTTGAGCTCTCTTGATCAATTTTGGTAAGTTAAACTGTTTTGTTAGTTGTCAAACATAAGCCATTTCTGCCAATGACCAGTTTTGCAACTAGTCAATCAAGAATATTGTTAACATATTAAAGGACTTGTTCACAGATTTTGGCATTTTTTAGTTTAAGTTTGTCATTAAAAGCTTTACATTGATAAATGTTAACATGGGATCTAAAGAACTTTAGTATAAAACAAGATTCATATTTAAGAAAGACAACAACAACAAAAAAGGCCATCCTGCTTGTTACAACACATTATGCATTTAATTCTTAATATAAGCAATCCAGGTATTGTAACAAAATATAATGAAAACAACAGAAACATTCCAATTTATGCAATTGTTAGCGCCTGTAACCCTTTATTATTTTAGCTATTCCTAATGATGATTACTTTTAAACAAAAATTTATTTTCAATTTGAATCTACATCATTAGTGTTTTTCGTTCACTGATGCACATTATTCTCTTTTTTTTTTGAGTCTGTGACAAAAAGTTGAAAATTGTCATTTTATCAATCTGTCTGCTCCAAGCAATGACTTTAAAGCATTCAACAAACAACTTTAGCCAAACAGAAAGGCAGAAGAAACTTTTCTCATATTTTATATGAGCTGTGCTCTATGAAAACAGGGCTTAATGCGTGTGTAAAGTGTCGTCCCAGATAAGCCTGTGCAGTCCAAACAGGCTAATCAGGGACAACACTTTCCGCCTAGACTTAATTTTTATTTATACATGACTTCCTTTAGACGAAAAATTCCATAAAAGCGTAAAATGCCGTTCCTGATTAGCCTGTGTGGAATGCACAGGCTAATCTGGGATGACACTTACGCACATGCATTTAGCCCGGTTTTATCCGAGTGCTGCTCATTTTATCACTCACCAACTCTTTTTGTCTGCATTTGGACAAGGTTAAATAGTAAAAGTAGTTTTTCCTGCATATGGTTTCATTTTAATAAATTCTAAACTGTTTTTCTCTTTGAATCAATCTTAAAAAAAAAATCAGTGTGTTATTTAATTTAAATTTGCTTCTCAACTTTTTATCATCAAACAGCTGATGAAATAGATACTAGATTATGCCGTTCCACTGATAACATGTGGTAACTTTCAAGTATGGGTTAGGCCCTTTAAACACTCCACATTATCTGTTCAGTTTGTTCAGTTTTAAACCCCAGAGCTCTTGTAAAAGTAGCCACGTCAAATGTGGTGCAGGACTCTGTGCAATAAAGTGTTAATAATCACATGGATTATGGATTAATAGTTATGAATATTTTGGAATTTTAGTTGTAAATATTTAATACTATAAACTACTAGTGTTTGACCAGGATTGCTATTTAAAGTGTCTCAATTTGGGATTGTGTTTTGATTACATTGTTTTGGTAGTATTGTGTTAAGAATTCTCAGTAGTCCAGAAGGCTTGGTTTTTGGAGAATCTTGTACTGTATACTAGTTAAACCAGAACATATACTTTGCTCATGTGATTGAGTTTGCTTAAATAAATAAATTTTAGTCTAGGTTATTTTCAAGATTATAAATCAGAGAGTGTATGTGTATGTATAAAAAAATTACTAATCAAATTATAAGTAAAAGCTGCGTGACACTATTACTGGTTTACATATACTTGAATGAAGTCTTTAATGTTATTGTTGTTATGTTCATATCATATTTGCCCTATTTATCACATAAAATTAATTCATTTTCATAAATTATTTTTTTAAACTATCATGTTCTTTTTATCCTAAATAGTTTTGCAGCAATGTCAATGCCACTGTATTTGTTAACCCTTTGAGCGCTGGAACCGAATTTTAAAGGCCTTTGCAAACAGTTTGGATCCAGATGAGACGCCACAGAACGTGGCGTCTCATCTGGATCCAAACTGTTTGCTATTCTGATAGTATTCTTTGAAAAAAAGTGAAGAAAATGCTCATTTTAGAAATTCAGCAGACGACATTTTAGCAGACGACAAATTTCCCAGCATGCAAAGGGTTAATGTTGGCAACTGTTTCAGGTGCATATAATTATATAATCATGCACGCATTTTTACTTCACTTAATTTCTGAATGTTAACACATTTTGAATCACATTGAAAACATCTAAGATTATGAATGCATTTGAAATTTGTATGAGTGACTTCATTGGAAATTAAGAGACGCTTAGAATTTATGGGTAAAAAAGGTTCTATTTTTCAATGACGTTTGTAAAAGTACCAGTCACTTTGAAATGACTTTTTTAAAAAGCCAATGGAAGCAAAAAAAAACAAAAAACTCACAGTGCCATTATTTAATACAAAGCCAAACAATTAAAGAATTTGTGAAACATTAATTCTTTTAAACAGTTTTGGTAGTAACCAATACATGCTATCATACTTAAATCTTTCATCTGTATAATTCAATATGTGTAGCTTAACTTTAAGTAACACGGGTTGGGCTTTCAAATAGAATACTGTCAAAATAAACACTATTTATGAAGGAATGGCAATACATTCGTATATGTCTATGTGATATGGTTGAATGAAAATACACATACATGTACACTTTTGACGTTTTTGCTGTACTAAGTGGTTTTGCTTGTAGCATGGTTGCCACTGTTAGGTTGTGTAATCGTCTGTAAAATAATGTAACAACAAATATGTACTTCTGTTTTGTAACTTTAAGGGGTAAGTTAACCTTTTAATATAAGAAAAGTATTTTTTCAGTCTTAAATGGTTGCCAACTTGCTACTAAAATGTATTTTAAAGCCAATTAGCCATAACGTGAGCATGATTGAGTCTATCACATTGCATTAGAGGTGGAAGGCTTGTAATCAGGTCACATTGATGGCATTAGAGGTGAAAGGCTTGTAATCAGGTCACTTAATTACCAGTAAGATCCAAAAGTACTGGTTCTACTCAGGAAATGACTCGAAAGTGCCATGATAAGCCATTTGTTTTGTGTTTTGGTATAAATTGGTTAAAGACCGTATATTCGCTACCATCCATTTTCACCAACGTTTTTTTTTTCACTTTAACTTGAGATTTACAAGTAGAAATTAAAGAATATTGTTAAAACTGCAATGTTCTACCCATGTTGTAATGTTGTATATATTCAACACCTGTACATGGTATTGAGTCTCATTTCACAGGCCCAAGTATTTTGTTCTTAGGTCTCAAGTCTAATAATAAAGAATACCCTTTAAATTGGAATATTCGAGAACTGCTTTTATTTTGAGTTGAACTTGGCATTAACCATTTCTATCGACATCATTTTTGATGTTGAACATTTTGTTAATGCCATAAGAATGGATGGGTGAATGTGTGCCCTGGTGACTTACCTGTATTTCTATTTATGTCAAAATCAAAAACAAAAAGTCTAAATAATATTAATTGTCAATGCACAAGTACTAGAAATATTGTTATATGGGTAATAAACTGTGTGTTTACACAATGTCATGTATTATTTTAAATCGAAAAAACTCTAAATCTCAAAATAATATTCATGTATCCTCTATTCCTATAACTATGTGCAGCCTTACAAGTTTGTGAATTATTTGATGATGTCAATAACTAAGCAACATTGGAACGCACGCGCCCGAAAACTGTTCAACTTTGTAGCGCAATAATTTCCGCAGTAGAAAAGACATAAATCATGAGGAAAAAACATGTAATAACACAAACAAATATGATATGAACGGAATAATAACATATATTATCCGTTTTTCTAACCTTGTTCCCATAGAAATCGCCTTAAAAATGTTGAAAATTTTCAAAATTCTTTCACCAGACAGCCGCCGCCATGTTTGTCAATGTTTTGATCGAAAACATGTTGTAAGGGTTGTTTCCCTTGGAGGTCGGCTCGAATATCTAGTGCCTGTTATGAATATTTTTCATAACAATATGATTAAAAATCAATTAACGCCGTTTTACAAACAAACGACCAATGGTCCGTAAAGTAAATTTAGTTTTGATAATGCGCAACTGTTTTACTTGAAGATTCAATGTGAAACAGTTGCACATAATCAAAAGTTAAGTGCATTGGACCACTGGCCGTTGTTTCGCTATTTTCCATTAATCAATACACTTTATCTAGACCTCTGACAACATTTAACACAGTTGATATTTTTTTTATGTTTACCGATGTTTTTTAAACCCTTCTGTTCAATACAGTTTAATGATGAAAGTCAGCTAAAACAACAAATATTTATTAGAAATTAACACATATTCACAAAAACAGACATCAGTTATTATAAACACATGCCAGGACCTCGCTATGACGTCAAAAAACTCAGTGCACGATCTTATAGGGTAATTCTCTGTTACGCAGCCTACAATGTACACAAATGTTTAAAGGTACGTAACTCTGTTATTTTATCTGAAAAGCAAACTATTTCACTGGTTATTGGTTAAACAAAGGATAAATCTAAAAGCATAAATCACATTAATGTATTGTTACTGATTTTTTCATTAAAATAACTGCGTTTGAAGTTTAAGGTGCACAAACTTATATGTGTAGAGGCTATGTATATTACAGTATAGTTTGACGATATTGACATAACCCCTGTAAACTCAATAAGCTGAAAATGTAATTATACGCTTGGATTGTACGTTTACATTTTATTTAGTTTGTGCACATTTTGCACAAGTTTTAGGAGGTGCTACCAGCATTCTTAACCCAAACATTAACATTTTAATTGATTTGAATCACATCAAGTACGGAAACAAATGAGCCTTGCTCTGTGCAAAGGGGGTTAAATGCATGTGCATAAAGTGTCGTCCCAGATCAGCCTGTGCAGTCCACACAGGCTAATCAGGTATGACACTTTCTGCTTTTATTGTATTTTTCGTTTGAAGGAAATCTCTTCTTGACAAAAATCCAGTTTAGTAGGAAAGTGTCGTCCCTGATGAGCCTATGCAGACTGCACAGGCTAATCTGGGACTGTACTTTACACATTAAACCCCTTTTTACAGAGCAAGGCTCAAATGTTAACCTTAATAGTCAAATCTTTGAAAAGGGGGTTTAATGCATGTGCATTAAGTGTTGTCCTAGATAAGCCTGTGCAGTCTGCACAGGCTTATCAGGGAACTCTTCCCGCTTTTATGATATTTTTCGTTTAAAGAAAATCTTCTTCGGCAAACATCCAGTTTAGTTGAAAAAGTGTCTTCACTGATTAGCCTGTGCGGATTCTTTACGCACATGCATTAAACCCCCTCTTCACTGAGCAAAACTGTTTAACTTTCAAAACTCATTGTCAAAACTGTTTGAAGTCCACTGGGTTTTGTTTTATAAATTATACCTTAAAATGGCATAAAAAAATCTTAAAGTTGAACTAGCACTAGGACAAGTTAGTCAAACATGAAGTCTTTGGGTAACACCCACTTCAGAATTATTAAATGCAACATTCTTCCTTATATTTGAAACATGAAAGTGCACATACTGTGTCTGAAATGTGACTCCATCAACATGTTGACAATGTATTCACCGGCCTTTGTATGTAATTGTATGAAGCCCCAACATGTATCAATTGTATTGTTTTTGTTCACCATTAAAGCAGTTTGTAAGGTATCACTGCAAGCACATTTGTCACTCTTTTTGTCATTAAGGAAATTTAAAGACAATATTGTATGGGTAAACAGGAAGAAAAATAATTTGTCAAAATCGTAAATTGTATGGTACATCTTGAATGAATCAATTCACAGATAATTATTTGGGTCTTGTGACAGAATAAAACTTTTAGTCATCATTCAATTCAAAGCCAAACTTTGTTATAACTTACTGTCTTCAGTATTTGCTAATGGATACTCTTTATTGCCTTTGTTTTATGCAAATGAACAGTATGATGTTTACCAGCTCGCTTTAAGAAGCATGTTGGAGTGTATAGAAAGCCGCCCATCAATCTAATCTGATTACAGACCTGATTTAAGTGTATTTCTTATGGAAATTAATATAACCATAAGCAACGCCTCTAGGAAGGTAGAAATGAATGAGACTCGCTCTGAGAAATTGGGGCTAAACCCATTTATGCCTAGCGTCTAGAAAAAAAAAGGCCTTGCCAAACAGCGTAGACCCAGATGAGACGCCGCATGATACGGCGTCTCATCAGGGTCTGCGCTGTTTGCTTAAAGGAATTTCTGTTAGATTTATTCTAAATATAGAATAAATATACTAGACATCCCTAATTTTGGAAATAAATTGATCCAATTTAGAAGGATGGGAGAGTCCACTAGTCATAAATGGGTTAAGCATGTATCTGGGATGACACTTTACGCACATGCAATAAACCCATTTTTCTCCGAGCATAGCTCGAATATTTTCAATTATATGAAAAGCCTTATTTCAGTCTCTAAATAATAAATAGAATATGGGAAATTTGATATTTAACAGAACCAACTACATCATGTAACATGTGACATGCTGTAACACTGTATTATGTGAATTGGGAATATTAGACATCAAACTGGGGATGGACATCATTTTGGTGATTTTCTCAAACAAATCTATTCATTCAATGATCTACATTTATTTTTGTAATATATTATCTATAATTCAAGCTTAATAAGCAATTTTCCGTGACTTTTTCACTAACAGTGATTGTATTTTTACCATTTTAACTGTATTTTTAAACTGTGTCCATGCGCGGCATGGACACAGTTTCATTTCCTGAGGATTTTTTTTTTATTAATAAAAAATCCAGTTTTGAAGTAAAATCAATTTAAATGATGCTATTATATAATTATGCAAGTATCTGTTTTCATTATAATTTGTCAAACTAAATAAATACAACATATAAAACTGCATATTATGCACTTTTGATAAAACACAATTTATTCCCAAATTGATGTCTTATTCCCAATTCACATAATACAGTGTTTTGTGAACATTTTTACTTTTTAATGAAATATCATTCAATTAGATATTATTTATTCCATCATTTAGTGTTCCTTAGTGATGTTTATATTTATTCAAGTGTGTTTGAATTCAAAGTATATCAGCACTCTGCTTATTTTGAAAGGAATATATACAAATTATTGAGAAAACACATGACATCAATTGAAACAGAAATAGCGATGCCCAATACAACACCAATGTATGAGAGAAAGTAATCAGTACATGCACTCTCTGTTATATAAACTGTGAAGCAAATTTTTACGGTATCTGAGTAAGTAATATCAGTTTTAACTAGATCACTCCAGTCACCTAATTACCGTCCCAGCACAACACATGTATGTTTCAATATCCAATTACACATCTAAGAGAGTTTGGAGTTTGCTGTGATTGACACTTTTTTTTTAAGTTTTTACATATTAACAAACCTGTTTAAAAAATTATGTGAGATTAAAGTTGTATCAGGAATACTTGTGATTAAAAAGTGGATGTTATATGTAATATATTTGTACTGTCATGGTTTGTGGTATAGTGTTCTTACAAGGAATAGTAATCAATACTGCATGTAGAGTTTGAAAGTTAAATAATATCTTTCTGTGATAGAGCAAGTAAATACTGGTAGATGAGTGTCTTTATTTGAACATCTGAACAGTGATCAAACTATGATTTATTTACAAACAGTTTTATGTTTGTGAAATAGATAGAAAACATTCGATGTATGGGAAAACACCGTAGAACACAAGTTTGGACAATGTTCATCAACAGAATGCTGTAATACATTGAGGTTGTTGTTGATATTGTGATACAGAGAGACGATATGTTGTTGATATTGTGATATCACGAGTTGTCATGCAATCGGTACATATATGTTTGACAGATAACGAAGCTGACTGTATAACATAGTATGCACCAATCAGATACATGTAATTGAGCCTTTTGTTTTGTGTGACCACCGATACTAACAAGTCACAAACAATGGATAGAGCAAAAGTGTTTAAAGATTATTTTATCAGCAGACAAAACACAGTGCTGATACCAAATGAGGATTTCGGGCGGCGGAAGTTTATAAATGTGGGTGTGAACCGCCGTTTGAGTCTTTCACAAATTGAGGAGACCAGCAGACGTCATATCCAAATCCAAGAGGAAGACATGCGCTCAGGTAGTTAGTTGTTTGCAACCTTATGTTAGTAGTTGGTAACCATAGGATGATTGTTGCAGCTCTATGAACAATGCTGGAACTGAATCCATATAAAAACATTGACATACATAGCTTTCACAAGGTAATGTTAACAGTTTAAAGATCACATAGATGTAATTCCATTACTGTTAGAGCGCTATGTTTATTGTTCCGTAATGTTCCATTCATTATATGTGTGTAATTATAAATGGCAACTTAAATATTGCAATAATTGTTTTTTTTCCATGTGCGAACAAAAGCAAGCCTCAAAGAGCTGGTTACTGTTGGTTCATTTAGAACCTTACTTGGAAAATGAGTAGTAAATAATTATCAAAATTGTCATTATAGCCCATATATTGGGACACATTGCCTTTGTACAAAGAGTAAATTTGCATGAACATACAAACAACTTGCCCTTTGCATAGTTATGTTTTCCTGGGTTAGAACATATTTGTTCGAAATACTGACCTATTTGTATTGTTTATCAAAAGGTTTTGCATTTATTTTATTATGTTTACAAACAATATATTTGAGCCTTGATCTGTGAAAAGTAGGTTTCATGCTGGTGCGTAAAGTGTCATCCTAGATTAGCAGTCCACACAGGCTTATCAGGGACGACAATTTCTTCTTTTATTGTATTTTTTGTTTAAAGGAAATCTCTTCTTGATGAAAATCCAGTTTAGGCATGAAGTGTTATCTGGATTAGCCAGTGCAGACTGCACAGGCTAATATGGGCCGACACTTTATTCACATGCATTAAACCCCCTTTTCACAGGGGGAAGCTAATTTGTATCACCAGATTGGTTGATCTGTAACATATTTATGGATGTCTTGCCCCATTGTAATTTTTTTTAGTGTAAGTGAATTTTTGATGCATTTTCATGTTTAAAATAATAATGTCTACCACGATAATAATTTAATCTTAGTGTTAATGACTTATGCCATATCTGGTATCTATTTCAGGAAACAAACAGTGGATACATCCACCTGACGCCCTTTCCAAGGGTCATATACTCTACAATGTCAAGGTTAGTATGACATGGGTGTTACAATTGTTATTAGGGCCCCAAGTAATACATTTTATTTTGCACAAAAAATTGAGCTTTTCTTCAAACCGTAGAAACATGTTCAGAAATCAATATCTTTGACATTGAAAAATTGCATTTGATCAAGAACCAACGGCTGTTAATTCATATCAGATTTTATTTTAGAAGATTTGTTTACCAATTTTGGTATTTTTGAAAAATTTCTGTTAAATGTTTTTATTGCAAAACTATAGTTTTTAGAATAATCTTAAAAATATGTAGAATTCAAAAAAGTTACAATAAAAAACTTCTGGGTTTAGAACCTTGGACCTTTAAGATAAAACATTTCGCATGCACTATCCATTTGACCATTCAGTCTTGTACATTTGGCTGTGTTAATATGTAAGTGATACAAATATTTTCCAAAATTGTGTTGAACAATGTCACAAAGCATAATATTATATATTTTTATCCGTTTCATTAAATGATTATCTATCAACATAATGCTTTTTACTATATATTAATTAGCCAAGAGTTGTCAACAGCTACTGTAAAGCAATAGTTTTTGTTTTTGAGTAGTTGGTCAACTTATAATTTAGTAAGATATTTGCAACTATTTACATTTCATGATGACCTGGGTGTAGATCACAGTTTTTTCTTGACTTGAAAACAAATTATCTATTGAAATGCAAAAAGTATTTTAAATGTTTTAGAACTTTGCTTTTGCTCTATGTTTATGCCCCTGCATTTACTGATGGCGGGAGGCATATCGTGATTGGTCCGTCAATTTGTTTTTTCTTCCGTACTGGGTTGACGTTTTCGTTAAAAATCAGTTGTGCATTCAACAGAGCTGGGATGCTTGCATGGATGTTGTCTTTGAACACTATCAACTCACCAAGATCATCCTGACCTCATTTTGACCTTGACATTGACCTTCATTGGGGTCAGACTAAATAAGAAGGTCAAAATTCTTAGTTAACCGAAAATGATGCGTTTTAAATAATGCTTCGTACAAATCTTCGATACTTGAATTGATGATGTCTTTAAATACTACCTGCATGACCTTACCTCATTTTGACCCACTTTACCAAATTAATGGGCCGCTCAACATCAATAACATCTTTAATACTTCCATTCAACACTCAGTACTCACATCACCTGACATTATTTTGACCTTGACATTGAACTTATTTTGGACTAAGATTTATTCATAGTGGCCAATCAATCAATACTGACACGGCTTTCACCTGGCTTATCAGCATATATTGTATGCATCATCTTGT
Organism: Dreissena rostriformis; assembly: GCA_007657795.1. NCBI lineage: Eukaryota > Metazoa > Mollusca > Bivalvia > Myida > Dreissenidae > Dreissena > Dreissena rostriformis. Next base: position 33,495 of record VMBQ01001498.1, read on the forward strand.
TAATTTTTTTAATTTAAATATGAACAATCAGGGGTTTTTTTTGCCCGATTTTATAGCCGAATAACGGCTATGTTCCCAATGGCAAAAGGTATACTTTTTTCCCAAAATTTGGAAAAAAAATCCCAATTAAAAAAAAAACAAAAAAAAAACAAAAAATTTTTTTTTTTTTTTTTTTTTTTTTTACCTTT